>JAQGBX010000279.1:0-40217 GCA_034698745.1 Megaphyllum sjaelandicum | reverse complement strand
GGCTGGTAGTGTTGGGTGTGTTGACTGCGGACTTTTGTTAATATTTCTGGGTAAGCAGGTAGTTAATTTCTGCTAATTAATAGTCTTAGATAATCTTAGTGATGAATAGAGCCTGATGTAGGAGCTTTCTCCTAAAAACGGGCTTGACCCCCCCCCTACCATATGGCATTCAATTGCTGACTGTAGGGTACTGAGTTGAATTGAATTGAATAGGGCGGCCTAATTATGGTGTAGCTACTGTAACACTTGCCATAGCCCATCTTAACAAAGTATACAGTATGTGGATGCACGCATTGTGAAATATAGAATACACCTGCATGTACTGTAATTAAACTGGGTTTGAGAAATAGTTCGAAACTGTACACATTTTGTTCTAAGTAAGATGTTAGCATAAAATTTATCTTAAAATGCTTTTGCAATCTATGAATGTCATGCCATGTATGCTGTATAGGAGGTACAGTTGCCTATTCGACAGATGGTTTTCTCCAATATGTAGGCCTACTGTACTTGTATTTTCATTGCAGCAGCTAGCTAGCATTCATATGTTCCATCGCACAACTTTTTCATTTGCGTGTGACACGATTGCAGACTTGACATTTTTGAACTAACATTAGCATATCCTAGAAATGTAGAAAATACCTCGCATTCCATGCCATGCTTAATTTACTTTTGTGTTAATCTCGAGTCTGTTTGTTGATGTAGTGTACATCAACACAATGTCTAAATGTGCAGCAGATGGATGCTATAATCGAGCTAATCAAGGCTGCTTAATGAAACTCTTTCCCAGAGACAAGGAAAGGAGAGCTTTATGGGCTTCAAAAGTTAAAAGGGAGAATTGGGAGCCAACAGATCGTAGCTTTCTTTGTGAAGTAAGTCATATAGTTAACTTGGGTATCAGTGTGATTTAACTTGTTGCTCATCACAAACATTTATTAACACCAATTTTGTTTTAGGCTCATTTTGAGCCTGATCAGTGGGAAAAGACTAGAGTTGATGGCACGAGGAAGCTGAAACTTACTGCTGTTCCAACTATTTTCTCACATGGTATTCCCAAACCAAAGCACATTACCAAAACGATAAGAGGTAGTCAACTTCCATGTTCATCCAAGCAAGTTATTTTATTTACATTTATTTACATTTTTATTTCATTTACAACCACCTTATTACATACGATGCACGTATACCGCTAAGCCAAATGGCAAAAACATGGCAGCCGCTCACTTCGCCCCACCCATAAAAGCGTGTTGGCCGCTCTCTCACATAGCGGATTTGATTGGGCCAAAAAGTGCACACCGGATGTAACTACAAGGTGAGCCATAAGTCTGTAAAGTCTTCTTGCGCCTGCTGCCTGCAACAGTGCCGATTTAACAGACTTATGCCTCACCTTGTAGTTACACCCGGTGTACACTTTTTGGCCAAATCAAATCCGCTATCAATTACAGCTTTCACGAGACAAGTTAGAACGGTGCTGACAGTACGACGAAATCAATCTTTTGAACCGTATTTTTAGACACGATCAATTCAATAAATTGAGGACATCTTCGGAGCTAGACAAAAATGTCCAAAGGCAATGTTTAGTAAACTAAACAATTTATCCAAACAAATGCAACCCAAAATGGATCCGACAAGTTCAATGCCAGCAGCCACTGAAACGTCGCTATGAAATGATTATTATAGGTACGCAATAGCCTATAACGTACTCCTACGCAATATTTCATAACTCGACAATTCGCCATATGCAGGGAATAAACCAAATATTGGTACTGCAAAGGTCATTCCCATAAAGTAGAAGTTAAACCTAAAAGTATTTGCGAGTCAGCATCCAAATCAAACAAATTCAATACTCGGCGTGATAAGAGAAATGAATGTCATTTGCCTCATGTAGCCCATGCCTGTACCGTAAACGTGAGAGACCTGCATCGTTTTATCGGCAACGAAACCAATTTGACAACCGTGTGCCAAAGTCAGCAACGCCCATGATGGCGTGAAAAGTCGTTCAATAATAAACAGGAAGCGGTAGTGTAAGAACAGGAAAATACAGCTTTAATTACGATATGTACAGCGTATTAGTTGTTGGGAGTCAAACACGCCGCACGATCCCATACAAAAGCAATCATAATTAAATTAAACTTCTATAATTTATCCCAAACTCCATTAAGACCAATGAAATATTTGATGAAGTTCCACCCTCCGAAGTACGAGCGGATATGTCACAAACGCACGACGAAGCATTAATTTTGCACGTAAAATCCACTTATTTTCGAAATCAGAATGCGAACTCCGCCAAAATGGTGGCTAAATTACCATGCGAGTGATATTTAAAGAGTCCAAGCCCTCCCTATACGCGGTACATGCAGTTGCGCAACAAGATGTTGCCACTGAAACTTATATCGTCTCTTTTCGATATCACGAGCATGCATCGCGCTGATTTTATAACAAATCACGTCACTTTTGCAAATAAATCACGATGCGATGGTACTGTACTATGCAAAATGATGTTGGAAAATCTATCCTTAGTGAATAACCATGAATCATTCATTTTAATCATGGTACGCCCACGAGGGAGGGCTAGCCTCCTTAGTCATGCAATCCTCAAGTCACCACCCTAGTAATCAGTATTAATGAATGAATACGCTCGATTACATGCACGTATCAGCGTTGCAGAATTTTTAAAAAGTTGACCGAGTAGCTGCAAAATGGTCGCCTTAATTTCTGTAGCCGCCAAAGTGTTCCATTTTACCTAGTAATTAACTGAGAAGCTTGATTTTCGAACAATGGTCTAACTGATCGACAGTGGTCTAATATACAGTATACCGCAAAATCACCCATGGATATTAATAGATATTAACATTATGTAGAAAAAAATCTGTCATCAATCTGTCACCAAAAATAATTTCTCTCCAGTTTTAAGAAATTTGTAATTTCTTCCGGGGTGAATTGTAGTTATATAATTCTTCCAGTTCCGGAAGGGTGTATATTGCTAGACGAACAACAACGCTGCCAAACTCTACAGGTGTCACGACATGGGCGATTAGCCAAAGCCGTCCAAATTATCTCTTCTTGAGCTCTTGCTCAATTTGAAAACCTTTCCAATATTTGGTTGTAATTACAAACAAAAGCAACAAACAGCAGCTGATCGTAAGAATAATCGGTTGACTGCAAAGTCTGACATAATAAATACTTAAAGAATGGTCACGATTAACCCTTATCTCGTCGCCTTAAATCCTTCAGCTACAGTACATGTATAAACATTCATTGGCAAATTATGAAAAACCGAATATTAATTACTCTTAACTCTTCATTAAAAAATAATGTTACGATGTTGGAAATTTAGCGCGAATGCAGACATTTTCAAAGGAATACATTGCCCGTGTTATGTACATGTATAACGAGAATTGAAATTTCGGTCAGGTCGCACTGCTTTTATCGACTTTTGAGAATCGTAACTTGCGCTGAATATAAAAATACTCGACGCTCTTTTGTGTGATCTTATTTTGCGATAAAATGAAGAGCAGCAGTCATGAATAAGGCATTTTAGTGAAGTTATTAATGGACAGCCCCTATGTCGATTTCCTGGTAAAGGCGGGTTATCGAAAAATGGGTCACTTTTGCTTACCGATTCACCGAACGTATTGCATGACGGCACACAATTGTCTGTATTTACTAAACTTCCGTAAAACGCAGCTGATAGGTCAAAAAGTGCATCCGTCGTGCTGCACTTTATTCACTCGCAAATCCATTCTGACACTTTGCCAACTATTACAAAAATGTTCTCGAAAAAGATGGACCCGTGCAATTACTTCTGGGTAACAGCGTTAGAGCCTGCAGGCTTTGAAACAAACATGTTTATTCATACAACATTCAATTTGTTTCAGCAGCATCATCGGCCATGAACATGGATTTAAGCCTGAGCCCACAGAATTGTGCTTTAAGCCTGGTTGCAAATTTTTGTTAAATTAAACCCAGAACAACTTCCTGACATTATCGCTATTATATATTTACATTTGTATTGGACTAAGTCTGTATTTTAGGATTTTATATTTTGAAATGTCACAACTTTAAAAACATTTAATTAGGCATTAATTAAATCGAGCAAAATTGAGCTCTATATTCAGTAAAAACGACCTCGCTTAATTACCATTGTGGCTAAAAGACGTTAACGCCCTTTTGTTTTACCCTAGATCATTCATTTCAAAACGGGAAAAAAAATTTAGTTATGTCGCCTATGAAGCGGGGGGTGCGATATGTGAAATTATAAGTCTGTCTGATTACCTATTCAAGGCAGAAACAATTTTGTCACAGATTTGCGAAACCAAAGATATGCAGATAATGGGGGCAGGTTTTTTAAACGTGTTCATCACCTGATCTTTAACTTTCTTGCCATTCAAGTGCTCTCGTGGTCTAATAGGGGCAAGAGGGCAATGCAATGGTAGATTTTGGGGTCACCACAATACAATACATTTCAGAAATAATGTGAACTTGACGTAAACTGCAAGTTACCCAATTTCAACGTTCGTTCAGGTTAAGTTAATAATAATTGTTGGTTGATTGCAATACCAGCCTCTTAGGCTTTGGCTAACTTGGCTAATGTATAAATTGCTACGAGACTTTATATCCTAAAGAAAATTAACTTGGCTACATGTAATGTTTTCATCTTTTTATAGTGTAGGCCTACCCTATACGTTACACTTAATACAAAATTGTGATGAATTGTAAAAAGCATTTTGGAAAATTTAAAGTAGGTCTGTAGTTTTAAAAATCTACAATTTAAAAATGTAATTAGCAACGCAATCAAAGTAATCAGGATGTTGGCATATGAAGTCTCTGAGGATCGGCCACGACCGAACGAATAATAATAATAATAATCAGCAAAGTATGCAAAATGAGTGTTTCTGATTTTCATGGTCAAAACTTGTTGCATTTACAATGTAATGGATTTCAACAGACACATAGCATAGGCCTATACTGTAGAAACGGCGCCATATGCTATGGTGTTAAAGAGTCACAATAAGTGCATCACAACAGACAGAAATGAATGTCTGGATTCGCTGGAATGGTTCAATTCTTTGAATTCTGTCTTAAATGTGTACATATTTATTTCTCGACATTAGAATTTCTTCACTAAATTCTGGCTTAGAATCATTATGTGAGTCATTGTGGGTTATTTGGAGTGGGTGTGTGATTAATTTTAACACTGGTACTGTACCCTCAGGGAGTGCTGAGTGTACTTTATCGACATGTTGCCACTTCCCTTTGCAATAACCTTTGGCATAAAACCACAACAGTCATAATTCCAATTTACACGCATGTGCAATGTGCTCAATGCAAAAACCCTGATATTTTATTGCCAATCCTATTTCATGGATTATAAACGTTACTGACTTTATGAATTCAGATGCCTCTTAGATGTAGTCAAGTTTTCCATAATAATATTAAAGAGGATATTTTGTTTGTCTGCTTGCATATTCACGAAAATTCAGATCAAACAAACTGCTGAATGAGATCAGCGAACATTTGTTGATGAAATGCAGCAAGCACATTTCCAACGCGAACAGGTGTTTGTTTTATCAAACGATTTGAGACATGCTTAGTCGACACAAAACGAAATCTCTAAAATTCAGGCCTCAAATCTGTATATTGTACTGCATATTACCGTAGACAGAGGCGAGCGAGAACACATTTCTCCTGGTATGGCTAGACTTAATAACGCAATCCCCGACTAGTAACGTTTAATTTTAAATTTAATTCATGATGTAGAACTACGTATTTTTTATTTTGTGTTCTGTGATTATATTACGAAACAGAATGCAAATAATTTACATACATTCATTCTATGGGGCAAGACCTCAGCATTTTATAGCATTGAATTAAAAGCATTTACTTCTTTTGTGTTTCGTTATACACATTGTATTATGCAACAGAATGCTCCAACAATACACAGTAAATTGCTATAGCATTGTTCAAAGGTTAATTCATACATTTTGAGTGATAGGATATTTGGCAACTACCAGTAAATATCACAACATGCCCAGTAAGGACAATGTTCAATGTTGAATGGACTTCGTTTCTGATTTGACGTTACTGTTTCGGGTTCTCAAAATTCACTCAATGAAGCAAAATTCGAACACCATTTTTAAAGAAAACTGCACAAAAACAGAAAAATCGACTCGTTTGCCTTGAAAAAACGGGATCCAAGACAAGCGGGCTGGTAAAAACTTTTCCATTCAGGACACTATACGCCAGGTGTCATATGCAGTGAGTAGTACGCAGCAATTTCGAGCTTAATACGCATCTTAAAAGTCGAATTCGGCAAACAAAATTAGCTTTGAGGAGGCCTGGCGCTTAATTTTTGAGGTCGCCTTTAATAATTGACCCCACTCTAGTCATGTGATGGACACCACACGAAATTGCCACACCTGTAGTCCAAAACGCCGAAGTAATGCTATCATTTTGTTACATAAAATGCCTTTTAATTCAAGCATTGACAGATTTTTTTTAAAAAACATCATCACATCAAGCCGGTAAACGCTTCAAACGTAGGCGTTTCTTTAACTTTCTTCGGATTAATGGCATACGTAACATATTAATTAAACCGTATAGGAGCAGGTAGAAGTGCGACATGCAAAGTGGCACGTGGAGATAAGAATTCCATACTCACTTTATAAACATAACGTATCCACCATCGATCTTTCGTGCTTCATATCGGCGACAAGGTGCGTATCATTATCCCCGCATTATTGAGAGACACTCGTAAATTCCGAGGTTTATACCTGGACGAAAACCAAAACTGAGCAAAATCAATAACGTCGACTTCGAACGCTTATTTTTCTCTCGAGAACAGAACGTACCGCGGATAGAGCGCCGCAAACGTTTGCTCGCAAGACGGCGCACGACACAACTCCCATAATGCTGCGCAAATTTGAAAACAGCAATTTAAAAATAGCGCAAAACCTTGTATTTTTCGATGGTTTTGATTTTTGCAAGTTTTTAATATAGAAATAAAGAATGCAGATGATTTAATTTCGTAAAGTTTTATTAATAAAACTGTATTTGTATGGCACGGTATACGTAATGTGTAAAAAGCACCGTTTATTTTGCTGCTGATTTTGCAACTAAAAATCAGAACAAAAAGGAATGCGAAAAAAGTTCAAACGTTCAATTTTTTCGCGGTTGATTTTGGATTCTTATCATACTGATCATACTTATTTAAAAAAAATACCAATTAACCGCAGTATTGAATTAACAGGAAACAATTTTCTGAATTTCGGATGATTCTGCGTGTCCCAAAAATAAGCAATCTATTTCCGCAAATTATACTTAACATACTGTAGAAGCCGTGTGACATACAGTAAGGCTTCAAAACCAAATGAAAAGCACTTTAATTATTAAAATTGGTATTCAATTACAAGTGATTTTTAGGACACCGCCAACAAATGCCTCGGATGTCTTCGTCGAAACAAAAGTATCAGCAGCAACTTACTATGAAGGCAAAACCTTCTCGTACAACATTTAGACAAATACATGTAAACGCAAATCAGTTTTACATTTTATTAGTAAATAATTTAAACAACTGATTTAAAACCTGGAAGAACGAAGTACGAAAGATTAACGGAACATTAATCAATAATATGTAGTCTGAACATACACACGTAGCGAAAAATACGTTCGCTTTCTTGACCGATTTGTTCAAACTTGGAATAAGTAGTATAAGGTATTAATATTCCAGGAATATTTTACTTGTAATCATTTACGGCTATCTACGATCAAAGTTTAAGTAGATAAGTGGTTTAAATATAGCGTTTCGAGCTCCATTCGTATACATTGAATCGAACAGATGTGAGTCGATTATAACTACTTATTAGTAATTGCTATCTCAACCACAAGTATAGATCATATTTGCATGGATAGCTCCCTACTAACCATTTTTTCATTTCAAACTATACAGTTGGCGCTTTTCTCGATGATTCTCCATAATCATTCATCCTATTAATGCGCATACTGTACATTTATCGCGTGTATATATGAGTAATATACCTGTAATTGACATAATCCGAATATATCAAAAAATAAATTAAATGTTGGAAATCAGAAAAAGGAAAAACCTAAGTCGGTGGGGGGAAGAGAAAATAGAACCAAAGGATAAAAAGTTGGAACACTTTACTTTCTTGTAAAGTTGTTCCATAACCTAATCTTGCCCTAAGCGTACACGTGTGAAAAAAAAAGGACCAACAATGAACATGGTCAAAGAACATTACGTTGAAACTCGGCACTATTAAATCGCCGAATAGCACATACTGCACATATTTCAAGAGGTCAATGTTGCCCAACAGGGCCTGGTGACAAGAGCTAAAGCCGCATTCTTAAAATGTCCATTCGTGACCAGTACTTCATGTATGCGTCAAACTTAACGGCGTATGCGCAAATGCGCGGATTAACATTCGCCAACAGGACACATGAACGTACTTGGTTGGTCTTTGATCCGTGGATCTTTGGATTGCTCACCTGCCCGGCAGAGGCAAATCTCCAAAAATATCATCGCTGGCCAACTGCGAAAGCGAAGAGCTGCCCAATGTCGTGGATACGTACATCCACATTTCGTTCGAGCACTCCTTGATGATGGAGGCTGGAGAAGCTCCCAAATGGGTAACTTCAAAGCCGAGGTCAGCAGGTCTCCCATTGGCGTACTCGTCAATCACAGCCAAGGCAGACAGCGCCATCACAGAAGGCGTGTATTGGCACAACCTGTAATCTTGGATACATAACTCCGAGAGATTACGGGTCATCTGACGAAAGGGTCTGGAAAAAGAGATCGAACAAAGTTATTAATAGCAAAAGTACATAAAACGATTCCCCGAAAGTCGGATAAGCAGTTGGGTTCATTCTAAAGCTGACCCTCGGGTTGACTGTACCTTTCTTTAAACATAGTTGTATCTTTGACGTTTTTATCAGAACGGATATGATGCATGTAATATTCTAAAAAGAACAAACACGTGGGAACCACGAAATTGAATCTGGAAAAAAAAGTAGTTATACTTTCAACCCAATGTTGTAAAACTGCTACATCCACTTTCATTAAGTCACGTGACATGGGTAACTCTGCATAAGGTTCATTGAATCCCGTATAACGCAAAATAATTATGCTAAAAGTTTTCCAAGTTAAATAATGTTGTCTATTATAATCCCCTCATCAACGTAACGACGCAGGTGAAAGTAAAAACATTTACTCTTGACAATATTATTTTTCTAAATGCATTTCTCGAGGAAAATTCTTTTTTATAAGAACACATTTTCGCACATTGCAAAATATCTTTTATATTGTTCAAAACGTAACTGAGTTGCTACCTACTTTAACTGCTTCAAAATAATTCTTTCCATTTGCAGAAAATGTTGCTTCGTATAAGCGCCCGCGCTCAACTGCAACAATTCTGTAACGCTAGGGTGATAAACTTCCAACTGCAAATAACAATTAGGGAGGGAATGAAAATTTCATTTTGGATTGGTCCATTGAAGCACGCACTGCGTACATGTAAACAATGATCAATGGTAGTTTTTGTAATTGGCCGCCGATTTGCTTACGAAGTCCACGACTCAAAATTTAACCAAAATGCATAATTAATGCAATTACTCTCACGTCACTGTAACAAAACGAGACTTGAAAACAAAACCAGCTGGCAATCGTTTTCATTGCCAGGCATTCACTCGAGAAAAAAAAAAACCATAAAAAAGACATTGACCTTATCCCGAAGCAAAATTAATTCTCATAGGAGAATCAATACTGCAACAAATGCTACAAATTTGTTCAGCTCCAACCAAATGTCGCTTTTCTATTCATGGCAGTTTGGGGAAATCATTTTTTTTAAAAAAAAAAACTAGGAAACTGATAGCCACGCAACAACTGGCATCCTCGCTCGATGGCACTACATCTTTTCCATGATTTTGGCCAAACTATCGATTATTTCAATTGTTCCACCCTGGCCACCCACCTGCTTCGCAGCTATGAAAAGAGCAGAAATTCCCAGGAGCTGGAAGCATTCCAGAGCAATGGGAGTTAGGAGAAGAAAACGATCTATGATGTTGCTTGCTAGAAACAAAGTTTCTTGATAAAACTCATAGGAACGGTTCACTCTCGAGAGCCACGCAATCAACGTTGAACGATCATCCGCTTTTACCTGAAACGAGAAAAATGCATTTCGTCGAAAAATAAGATGGCAAATATATTATTAATATTCGAAATTGACCAACCTGAGGCTGGTTGCAAAGCGAATCTGTCGGATGATATTTCATCTCCAGATCAATATTCCAATGATAAAATTGTTCTGTATATTCATCGAGCTCGTCGTCTAATTGATTGGGTCCGGCTTTACATTCGGCGAGGGCGGAGGTTTCGCACGTCTTTTCGTCATCCGGTGACCATTCTTTCACCCAATTTCCTTGGTCCACATCCATGTCGGTCGGCGAAGATGAAGAAAAACTGAAATGCAATTCTTGCATCTCGGCATCAGTCCAGTCACAAACTCCCTGCAATGAGAAAAAAAAATTAATTCAAAACTCTGAGAATCATTGGAATAAAACTGCAGATGAAAGAAAAAAAGATCCATATCAAAGAAACGAAAATATGGTTGCTTAAATGTTTCTCGAAAACGTTTGCTACGTACGTTGCCTCGATGTACATGTACTTGAAAAGCCTGTCTGAGTATCCCTACATATTATTACGACTCCAAATAACATGGGATAACTGTCGAATTTGACCTTCAACTATTAATTTTAAAAAAAAATTGTCACCTTTTGCTGTTAGGAAGGTACCAAGTTCAGTGCACCTGCTAGTGGAACAACAGTTAAAAATTTAATTAAAATTTCCCCTGAATTTCAAGATACAATAAGACAGTAATCAGGTTAAATTGAGGAGCAATAACCCGAGCGTTTGAAATGTTAGGCTTATTGGTAAATTCTAATATTACGCAATAAAGCGTTAAGGAATTATAATTAATATAACCAGATTTCTAGTTTTCTAACCAAAGTTCATTTCTTCTAAAATATCATTCTCGTGCGTCAATTAATCTGGATTTCACATTAAAATTTATTGCTGTTCTATATTAAATTATCGTGATGTCACTTCCTGGTTTAGGCAAATACTGTATACATTGGCTGGGGAAACTTGTTGGAAAATTTTGGTATTCAAGCGAAAAGCCCAGCAAATTGGGCTTGCATCTATCAAGAAATGTTGATAAGCAATAGGGGCATTCAGACAAGCTTTACAATCGAACATTTATTTCGGCAGTAGTGAAATCTTAGTGTAAAAGGAATACATTCATTGTTTTTAAAAACTGAGATTACCTCGAGTGATTTCAATTAATTAAAAAAAATGGGCGTGTCGATATTTGAAACACGCGACTTCCTGACTGCCAAAGTACGATTCATTAAGCATCTGTCCGAGTACCCCTAATTAACACAGCTTATTAAGTTATTCCATAGGCGTATTTTGAATAAACGAAACAAATATTCGAAAAACTAGGTAAAATTCTAGGCGGCAAAATGGATTGATGTTCGAATTAACTCTGGGGGCAATTTCCAAAAATTTAATTAGCCAAACAAGTTGCAACATTTTTCGAGGAATGCGAAATTGCGTAAACTCTTCCGAGACGCGTCTTTCTAGCTCAGTATCTCCAAAATAAAGACATATCAATTCAAAGTTAAAACAACAATATAAATGTTGAAATTTGCATCATCGCAGATGCATCATGCATGGGTGCATGACGTTTAAAAATTTAAATTGCTAGGCTTGTTGGTAAGTAAATTCTAGTAATCCGCAATAAAGCGTAGCGGACATTGAGTTTTTTTTTACCCCAAATATTTCTCCATGTTAGTTAGGCATACGAGCTTGATTAATAACTTTTAATCTAACTGGGTACAAAGAAAAGTTTATCGGAGTGCGTTTACCTCTTGAGTTTCTTCCCAAAACAAGGCCTGTTGTTTGCTGCCTTGGAGCGATCGTGGACCACTGCCGCTGGATAGTTTCCGAAACGGTTTTCCACATTGCTTCATCTTTTGCATTAAAGTGAAAGGACTTAGTTTTTCAGCCATAATAAGTTTTAATCTTGGAACTGCTCTTCGGTGCGGGTTAACTAACAACCTCGGCCTCTTCCTGTCGAATTGCTCGGTATATTGTGGTTAAAGTCTCGCCAGAGCAGTGCATCGTGGTTAAATACCAAACCACCTGACGAATTCATTTGCATACGTCACGAATGTCCACTCATTGGCACAGTGTCATTGGGTTGAGGACCCTAGAGCTAGGATGCCTAGGGATTATTCATAAATTATTGCCTTCCCTGAATAAGATTGCATTTCAATAACGAGTAAACATTATCTTCAATTAGACGAACATGATCTTTAAATGAGATTTCAATTTCAACGTCGCCATGCAAATTTAATTACTATATAGAATTGCGATTAAATTTCTGTAAAAAATACAGCAAGCTTACGCGCCATAGTATTTAGTGCATGTAAGATTAATACTGAAAGCACGTTTGCATATTGTACGGTTTAAGGTTTCAAATGTTGCCTCTGTTGGAGGTCTTTTTATTGATCTCCAACCTCGTGAATTCAATTTCTTTTTTTCAGATCTACTGCAGTGAAATCTATTTTACAAATCTTCACCAATGATAATTATTTTTTCAACTTTTAGCCAGTTAGTTTTACGAGTAAATTGGTAGCATCATGATGCTGGATCAGTTTATTATTTTTGAAATTTGTTCAATAATTCGCTAAATGGCGCCATGAATGAGCGTCCTCCCGAGACTTGGCCGCTTGTTTGTAAACATTATACGGTAAAACCTGTTTAGAGTGACCACCAAAAACAAATGCTATGTTGGTCACTGTTCAAAGGTGGTCACCATTCAAAGAATGCCAGAATTAAATTGAAATAATGAACATGTACACTGCACTAATGCAAGTAGACTGTAATACACGTAGTAAAAACCCACAAAACCAAAAAAGTACAGAATCATCATGTCCAAGGGTTAAAGCAAGATGTAACTTGACTCATCTGTTACCTGCACTTTTTAATGTACATTGGCAATGTAAAAATTGCAAAAAAGACAACACACACGGAAAAAACAATGCACTAAAAAGTGGTCAACATAAACAGGTGGTCACTTTTCCAGGTTTTAATGTATCAGAAAGCTTATCAGTGAGATTGTGGAGAATCGAGACATTGTCCGACGCGCGATAAACACTTATTGAGATGGTGATTGAAAAAAAGCATAAATCAATAAGAAAATAATGATAACACCACCGAACTCTTAAGGATGTACGTGTATCTTAAATTCAACATCAGCCATGTGTTATTGACCGTGACACCCAAACTTTTAGATGCATGTGGTCACCCCTCCATAGATAACGCGCTTGTCCATCAGCAGCTTAAGTTTCCTCCAAAAGTTTGACTTTCATCGGACGAAAAAAAAGATTGCTCGTAAACTGCGCATGTCTTTTATAAAGAAACGCCCCGTGTTAACGATTCATAAAAAATGAATCTATGGAATATTTCTTGGCATGTCATATAAGTACGAGAGCGTTTAAGAAAAGAAGTGCTTCTTGGACCGTGCAGGATAATGAGATTAGCACAAGGGCTTGGGATGTGGATATCCCTGCTGATAGCCACATGCTTTTGGTGCACAACTTCTGGCTATGATCGAGGTAATTTACATGAAGCTCGATTGGCTAACTTATTCAAGAGGTCAATATTAAAAAAACAGCAACAACACATAATTATGGAAAATTCCATAACTTTTATAAGTCTTCTATTATTGCAAAAACTTTTCGAGTTATAATAATAGCATTATTTCAAAAAATTATTTAAGGGAATTACTGCATTACTTCCATTATTCTTATTTTTTTTTTATTATTATTATTATTGGTTTTTTTTGGAAATGTTATTTTTTATACATTTTTCAGGCTTAGCTGACACGCTAAGATCCGTTCTCAAAGAAGATGAATTTTTCATTACCATGAGAGACGATGGGGCTTCAGGAACAAAAAGGCGTAGCACTGGCACCACGAGAGAAACCACCATTTTATGTATCGAATTTCCTGGCAGTCAAAACAGTTTAAATTTCACAATCAATAGAAGAAAAAATGAATGTAAGTACAGTATTTTGTTTGAAAACATTATTTGATCTTCAAATTCACAGTAGCGTAGGTCTAAAAGGTCTAAAAGTAGCTTAGGTCCTTATAATGATTCTAAAAATGAATTTATTATGAATTTTAATTGGAATCATGAAAATTAATTGTACTTTATATTGTAATAATTTTCAATTATTAAGAGTTAATTTACAATAATTATAGTTAGTTAAATACGCGAGATTTCATACGGAAAATTGATACACATGATTGATGGATATTTAAGAAGTTAATGTATTGCTCATTTTAACCAGATGAGAGCTAGAATCCTCTCTCAAAATTATATTTTCCGAAATTAATAATTATGGGTTAGCTTTTAATGTCTAAGGGCATGAAAGCTTTATTATTTTATGGGACCTTGAACTGCCCGTTGAAATTTCATGTAGGATTCTAAAAATAATTCTCCCCACTTAGAAGAGATACGTTCAAGTGCACTTTGGTTTTTACGAACGTTTTTTAATAACAAGGCGTCATAAACGATTGAGTCTCAACTCTCAAAATGAGTTTTAACTTTGAGCAGGAATTAAAAACAACAAAAACTAGTAAAAATAACGCCTGTACTCTTGGCCACGCAGCATGTGTTCTTAAAACGATAGATTTACGTGTATTAAATCTTTTTTTACGAACTCAAAATTTTATAAATACGTAACTACAAAGATTCAAGATTCAAGGTTTAAAGATCCATGAATGAATTGCATCGAAGGGAAAACTTAAATTAGAGCTACGAAGAAATGCGAAGAAATATTAAAGAAGATTTATAAATTGCGATGTTTCAATTGCAGTGATCTTAACAACCTACGAAGAAGGTTATCAGCGGATTCAAAAAGCTGATATCGAAAAAGAAGTGTGGAGGAGTGGTCAGCCCACTCTCTTGCTCGAATTTCAACAGGCCCTTCCAAATGCTAGGATTCAGGTTTATCTCGACTGTCGGCCCCTCCATGAGTTTAGTACACCGTACACACTGCGTCAAATGTTCGCGTCCATGCCAACTGACCAGTTCATGACAGTGGTGAGTTATTGATTTTTGCAAAACTTTTCGACAAATTCAGCACATGTTAAAATAAAGAAAGTATATACTTTCGCCTATTATTATTAACAGAAATGAATCTTGTGACGAATGTCCTGCAAATATTTCAATTAATTTGTCGTCAAAAACACAGTAAATGTGGTTCGACTTAACAAAAAATGACAATGGCAATTACTTTTGGAATCCAATTTAAAAGACAAGGGTATACAAAATTAATAGACACTACAACACTTACAGACACTCGTGAGAACGTGTCAAAACATGTAGGGCTAGGACGAATAAAGTCACATTTAAGATACTATAAATTCTGCCAATGTAGGTTACATACATGTACATGCAGACTATGCAGTACATCTAACAAAATTTGAAATAGGAAACTGAAGATCAATCATTGTCATAGTAATTGCACGTTCAAATGACAAAAAAGCAGGTCGCATAAAAACGATTTCAAAGTATGACACCCAATAATTCGGAAATGACATTTAGAAAGCCGCTTTCTTGGTCACGTGCCTGAAAGTTCACTTCTCAAGTGCTGTAATCCAACTCCAAACCTACAGCAGTTTTTTTAAAAAATTATGGCCAGTTTAATTATTAGGTCATCTACTACTTACTTGTATATACAGAGTTGAACCAAAATGCCCCCCAATAATCTGTGAAAACACGAGGCCTTTGATTGCATCTTTCAATCTCACATTACAAATGGAATATATAGACATATTAAAAAACAAAGTATGAAATACAAATAAACATTTCTTCGACAATTGCAAAATGAAGACAATGCAAACATTTTCATTCCAATTTGATAGGGTAATTCACGTTGAAGCTTATTCCAGTCGCTTGCCAACCACTGTCGCTTAGTAGTATTGCAGTCGCTTACCACTATAAGCCACACTGGTTGGCAAGCGACTGGAATAAGCTTCAACGTGAATGTACCCAAAAGCTTAGAAATTCACGCGTAACAACAGACACGATGAACTCACGCGTAATCTATTTAAAAATATAGCATTGTCTTATTTCAAATTCAGGTGCTTTATACACATGAACATATATATGCTGTATGAACAATATATTTATTAAACATTATTAATACTGACACTTTATGATTAAAGTAAAAAAACACGATTAAGATACGCAAATTTATCTACGAACATCAATATATTTTTCATATTATTAGCGAAGGGATACCAAGCTCGAAGCGGCAATCTTGACCAATACCAAAATCCCAGACGTTTTGGATATGCTCAATTGTCCAAAAAGTTATTCACAAAGAAGAGGACAGACCTTTCCCACCTCACCCCCTCATTCTGCAAGTCAGACACAAACGCGGGGCCCACAAAGTCAAGCGCTTTCATCGAATGAAATCTTTACAACGAATAACAGAGGTAGGAAAGAGTAGGCCTACTCTGAAAATAATGAAATACTCAGTATACACATAAGATTAACCAATAAAGGTTTCAATAACACAATGATTTTGCAGTTGATAATGTTGCATTACAACGAGCGATTAATGAGTTGACTGCTTCGTTAAGGCAAATGCAAAAAGAAATGGAATTACAAGTAAGTTGAAATAATAAGTTAAGAATAATATATTGCCATAATTGGAAATGTAAAACGAAACATTTTTGTTTGCTTTTCCATAGATACGAGAAACCAAGTTACTAAGAGAAGCACTTCAAAATTGCGCCGCTTGTAGAGGTAAACATTTGCCCAGAAAGCCCACATCAGAGTTCAAAACCCCGAAAAAGGCATTTTAAGGTGGCACAGTGTCAGAATAATGCTTGCAAGTATGTTGGCAGAAATTACCATTTTTCTTAGTCAGTTGAAACAAATTATGTTCCAACTGACTCATGAAAGATGGCAATCACTGCGAGCATCAGCGTTATGCGGTACTACCTTTAGATGTCTTTTCGACGGTGTTATTCTAGACAAAATCAAAATAATTACGCCAGCAGTTATTTTTTAATTTTATTAATGGACAAAGAAGTCACCAGTTTCACTTTTTTATTACTGCACGGTACTGAATTAACCTGTGAACATGTTTGTAGGTCCTCCACACATAACGACGTGTAAAGATTCTCCTTGCTTTCCGGATGTCAGCTGTTATGATACAGCAGAAGGTTATCAATGTGGAGCATGTCCTTACGGATACCAAGGGGATGGCATTAGATGCAGGAAAATCACTACCTGTTCTGATCAACCATGCTTTCCTGGTAGGGTATTGTTAATTTAAACTATCAACAAACTTAAAAGTTCGTTATAATGGGAAGCTGCTGGGACCTAAAGGAAAAATGCTATACAACACAGCAAATGCTTTAGGTTGTTGTATTTGACTTTATCATAAAAACTTCGATTTTTTATAGATAATTTCGTGAACTGTACCACATGTATTTTCCTCCTCAAGATGTAAAAACAGGATGGATGAAAAAGTGAATTTCAAGTTATTTGGGGATAATTTCTGAATTTTATGCAGAACTCAAAGAAATAATTTTGAAAAGTATGAAAAGTTATTTAGTTTCAACTTTTACAAAATCTTCATCAGTTTAAAATTACCAAAAAAATCCTAATCATGAAATCTGGAAAAAACGTAGTAAAGAGATCCCAGAATAAATTAGTAATCATTACCCTCAGCCTCGAAACAAAATCAAACTATAAGCACTGTGTTCATTTCCTATCTTCTAGGCGTTCGTTGCTCTGATTTGGAAGATGGTTTTCGTTGCGGCCCATGTCCTCCAGGTTATGCTGGCGATGGCATCACTTGCACGTCAACACGGACAAGATGCGATGAAAATCCGTGCCATCCAGGAGTCCAGTGTTCTCTAATAGAAGGTCCGCCCGGTTATCGTTGCGGTCCTTGTCCAAACGGTTACAGAGGTAATGGAACGCTTTGCGTCGACCTCGATGAGGTAAGTGGTACATTGTTTAAACATTGGGATATTAAATAAAGATCAAACAGTTCCCAAAACTGGCTACAGATTTGACTTTTTTCCCTCTTGGCAGTGTGATCTGGCCCAACCATGCGATTACAGGGTCCGTTGTGTCAACACCGCGCCAGGATTCCGCTGTGATCCCTGTCCCCAAGGTTTTACTGGCAGACGAGGTTTGGAGGGAATTGGTCTTGAATTTGCCGAATTAAATCGTCAGGTAAGTACTTATAATTTTTTCCCAGAATTTTCAGGATGATTCACGTACAGTATTATGACACCAATATGTACATTAAGTTATATTAGTGAAAGTCGTATATAAAGCAAATATAACGCTTTTTACTGTTAGAATGAGCACACCATCTAAAATATTTCATTTAGGAGTGCCATGATATCGACGAATGCAGTGATCAAAACGGTGGTTGCGTACGCAACTCCAAATGTATAAACACGGAGGTAAAAATCTTCATTGCAAATTATAAATTTCCAAATATTAGTAAACCATCCTGAATGAAATGACAAAACATGCCATTTCAGGGTTCGTTTCATTGTGGCAACTGCAAAGAAGGCTTTACTGGGGACCAAAAGTCGGGCTGCCACAGCCGTCCTGGTATATGTCCGGATGGTACCCTTTGCGATGAAAATGCTGAATGCCAACATCTCGGATTAGGAAAATACAGATGCAGGGTAAGTAGGCAAGATGAGTGAATCTTGCCCAAATATGTAAATTCAACATATTCCGAGTTTATTGAAAAAAACTTGAAAATGTTTAGTGCAAGATTGGATGGACGGGTGATGGCAAAGTTTGCGGACCAGATCGGGACCTTGACGGGTTTCCGGATGAAGACCTCGAGTGTACGGATATCAAATGCAAAAAGGTAAAATGAACTTTTCCAGAACATGGACATTTTAGAGCTAAGGCCAGATTATTTATTCAGACTGATATAATATACCTCGAAAATTACAGGACAACTGCGTTTACACGCCAAACAGTGGGCAAGAGGATGCTGATAATGACAGCATTGGAGATGCTTGTGATAATGATGCCGACAATGATGGAATTCCCAATGGGCCTGTATGTGACAATGACGTTTGAAAATTTACCATTTGCGATTTTTGGGTAACTATGGATATTTTTTACAAAAAAGGATAACTGTCCTTTGGTGGCTAACCCTGATCAAGAAGATACTGAACCCAGTGGCTCCGATCGTTTGGGGGATGCATGTGATAACTGCCGCACAACTCCAAACGCAGACCAAACAGATTCGGATAAGGACGGAATAGGAGATGCTTGTGACCCGGATGCGGATAATGATGGTATATTGGTTTTTAGGGAAAGGACTCAGTGGTTATATCGTCGTAGCCAATTTCATAATTTCCTGTTCGTTACTGTTGTTAAAATTTAACCTAAAGGTGTTTTAAATGGTGACGACAATTGCATCACAATACCAAACTCTGATCAACGGGATCGAGATGGAGACGGTTTGGGAGACGCTTGCGACAACTGTCCTGGAGTTGTGAATCCTGGTCAGGTGTGCTAATTGGGATCTACTTAAAACACTCAATTTAGAAAATTTAAAACATTCATGGAATCTAAGCAAATTCCAAATGGTAACGCTTTAAAAATTATTGCCCAGACCGACATTGACAAAGATTTGGTTGGAGATGCCTGCGACAATAACATTGATACTGATGGTGATGGAATACAAGACAACATCGATAATTGTCCATCGGATCCTAACAGTGATCAATTGGACACTGACCTCGATGGCAAAGGTGCTGACTTATTTTAAAATCAGTCTTGGTATTTATCGTCAGACATATTAATAACAGCCGTGAACATATTATCAAAAACCATTGGTCTTCTGCTTTAGGCGACGAGTGTGATTCAGACAAGGACAATGATGGAATACCCAACATAAGAGACAACTGCGAATTGGTTCCCAATCCCGACCAACTTGACATAAATCGTAAACAATTAGCATGGAAGACGGTTGCTATTAATAACGGCCACCGAATGTTAATCATCTAACTAGGTATGACGCTTCATACTCTTTAGCTCGAAATGGCGTTGGAGACAAATGCGAAGGGGATTGGGATGGTGATAAAGTTAAAAATTTCGAAGATGTGTGTCCAAACAACAGTAAAATCTATGCTACTGACTTTCGGACATATCAGACCGTGGTTTTGGACCCTGAAGGAGACTCTCAAATAGATCCAAACTGGGTTATATATAATAAGGTAATTGACCGAGCTAGTCCAGTTTCCAAAATGTGACTTGCAATAAAAATGACGAGTACATGTACTATTTTAAAATGGCTAGGCCGTACCACAGTATCACGATTTGTATCAATTTTCAGGGTGCTGAAATTGTGCAGACCATGAACAGTGATCCAGGATTGGCAGTAGGTGCGTACAGAACTCTAGTAGAAATACAGTAAGTAGCCACTGTCTTGACGTGACCTTTACATTTTCAAACAAAATTGTTTTTAATTTTATTACCTAGGTTACCACGCTTTTGGCGGAGTGGATTTTGAAGGAACCTTTTTCGTAGACACAGAAATTGATGACGACTATGTTGGCTTCGTTTTCAGGTATGTATACAATTAACAGAGTTAAGTAACATTTTGCATAGTATCATACATCGGATGGCCAAATCTAGTGAACTGTTAGTGTAATTCGTCCAGCAAGTTTGAAATTTATACTGTATATTTTAAGAAGTTGTTGTAGCTTTCCAGTTTGGGGATATCGAAGCAAACTACATGTAGGCCTATTTAGAAATGAACTACACGGTACCCTAACGAGTTTAACAATTCAACTGACAGTTTTAAGGCCTTTTTCTTGGAAAACGTCTGACTTTTATGCAAAAACAATGAAATCTAACATTTTTATATTATAAATAATCAAAAGATTAGAATATATTGCATATGGTTTTTTTTGGAATGCAGTTATCAAGACAATTCCCACTTTTACACGGTAATGTGGAAAAAGGCAACTCAAACTTACTGGCAGGCGACACCATTCCGTGCAGTTGCTGAACCTGGTATTCAACTCAAAGTGGTTACATCAAAAACCGGACCTGGCCAAATGATGCGTAATTCATTGTGGCACACTGGAGATACGACAGATCAGGTACATGGGCATAAAATTAAGCAGACATTTTAAATACAGTATCTTTGAATATTAAAAATCAATCTTCTCCTAGGTGCGCCTACTATGGAAAGATCCACGCAACATAGGCTGGAAGGAAAAGGTAGCCTATCGATGGTTGTTACTTCATCGCCCAAAACTTGGACTGATTAGGTAATTATATCAAAGCCATGATGAGCCATTGCGAATTATCGAAATTCACTTTCCATCTTCAATCTGGCCTTTATTACCTTTAGATTACGAATCTTTGAAGGAGAGACCATGGTGGCCGATTCTGGCAATGTTTATGATGGCACGCTGAAGGGCGGCCGCCTTGGCGTATTCTGTTTCTCTCAAGAAATGATAATTTGGTCCGACTTGGTATATAGATGCAATGGTAAGCATTTCGGTTGAAAAATGATCTCAAAAATAATCTTCATGAAGGATAATCTCAATCTTCTTACTTTTTATCAGATGATGTGCCCGCTGCCATTTATTACGAGCTACCACCACGCCTCCAGTCTAGAGTTCACATTGACACCACAAAACCGTTAGGCAGAAGAAAACCAAATTAAATTTTAGAAATTAAAGGGGGCGTGCACCTGCTATTAGCCAACAGGAAAGTCTAGATGATGGCATTACATGTACCTAATCTCAAAGGCATATAAATTAGATTAGGGGTCTGGTTTAGCGCAGACTAGTGCATCAATTAGTGATATAATTTGCTATTAATACTGATGCTAACAGTCTGAATGTTTAAAACTGTAAAGTCGTTTTTTACCCAATTTGAAATGTAATAAATGGTCAATTTTTCGTTCTTGTGTTGCATAATCCTTTGTTCTTGATAAATAGCTTCACATATATTCCAATTTAACCATAACATAAGCTAATCAAGGATAAAATTCCTCTGAAGGCTTCGCAGAATGTTGTCTTATGAATTTTACATATATTTATGCAACTACAAACATCCCGGGATTAAAAAGGAATAATTCGATTATTCTTCACCAATTCTTAATGCCAATCCTAATTTGGCATAAATTATAAAATTATATCAAGCATTAGCATATCGCACTCCTACTAAGATGTGTCGTTTTCACTGAATATAGAGCTCATTTCGTTGGACTTAATACTATTTTAAACTGGAAATGGAAGCAGGGGAGTGCCACATATTACATGTAATCTTCAAGTGCATCCACAAGTATATTCAGAATATTTACAACTTGAGTTAATGAAGTAATAAGAGAAAAATAGCAAAATCAGCTCACATATGCAAAATAACGAATTTCGCATTTAAAACACCCATTAAGCTTGTAAAAATGAATGATAACATTTAGTCTATATCTTTTTTAAGATAGGACTATCCCGTAAAGAAATGTGAAACTTCGCAAGTAGGCAATATTTTGTTTAATAATCAAATTACATGTTACTGAAATGTACATATACCAGCACATATAGGATTCATTTTGTAAAAAACAAGGTTATGATTGCATGTGATCAGTATTCTGCGGAAACTGACCATAGCACCAAAAGCGTGCAACACATCGCAAAGTTCTTTGTTTTTCAAACACTGATAACTGCAGTCATCCACTTATGTCCCAAGAATGCCTTCAAGTTTAGTTTCACTTATTCAGACAGCCTCTTCAGAAATGAAGTTAACCAAAAATCAATTTGAAGATTATCGTGGCAATGTTAAGAAAAATGAGGGGTACTGCAAAAGAATCATTTAAGATAAATCAGAACAAAAGGGGTTCGTCAATGTTGTCATATTAGCGAACGCCTAATGAATATGCAATTAAAATATCTTCTATTTGTGTAGGGAAGTTAAAATTAAAAAAAAACAGAGCTTTAACCAGGAGCATCTAACTTGTTTGCATATTTACTAACATTCTTTACCCCATGTGTAAAGAATGATTAAAATATTTTAAGGTACGACTAACAATTTAAATAAGAATGAATATTTTCCACTTACTTCTCATAACTGTTCGTACCGACCGGATCAGATGTATCACTTGGGTTTTCATTCCAGGTTCTTCTCCAAAACCACGTACTTGTTCTCCACCCCATCCAACTAAATAGAAGTACCCAATAATATTATTTTCCAATTGTTTTAGATTAAAAGGATGAGTAAGGGGATGTATTTGTATTTGGAACAATAATAATGTTTTAATTAAAATTAAATCAGGGGCCATTGGAGGTCTAGCTGTTCTTTAATTGCTTCAAACCCTATTTGTTTCATATTATTCTGGCTAGGTTCTGATTAGAATTTTAAAGTAATCTGTTGAGGTTATCACCAATTAAGCTAGGACATCACATCTGACAAGATCAGACAAAACAAGCTATCAGTAAAGTAGGCTACGATTTCATTGCTGACAGCGTTGCTTGATTATTCGCAATGTATGACCAAAACTTTACAAGCATTTTTTCATATATCCTAGATAATAGCTTCCATTACTCGATGGTTCTGATTCTCTTTTTATTAATTTTATATGCCACGAGAATTCTTATGACCAACTTCAAAGTTTCCTCCAACTTTTGTATCAGTCAGCATCGACTAAATACGTGTCGCCATTTCAAACAGAAAAATTGTGCCATTGGCTAAATTCTTAAAACCATGATTTTCACAAACACAATCATTAGTATATATTTAAACTTACTCTTAGATAAAAATCTCTCCTCGTGCAAAACAGCAACAGCATTTACACCCAAAAGACCAGCTTCGTACAAATTATACAACGTAATCGCCATTTTGAACTTGTTGAAGCTGACAGCACATCACGTGACCATGGTAGAGAGCCATGGACGACCGCAGCGTCATCTATTACACATTTTTGGAAAGCTAGTCAGAAGACGATTTACCCGCGAAACTGAAATAAAATTATGAATTTTGACTTCCTTGAAAACTGCATGACGCTCAAACACCAATACTCGAAAATTTATAATCAGACAGATTTTAGAAAATGAAAGCAAATTGATGCAAATAAAAAAAATTAATTTGATTTTCAATATCTTTATAAATTGACTAGTTGTACTTAAAAATGCAAGAAATTGCTCTGATTTTTTTATTGAATTCATAGACGGAAATTAAAATTATAATTTTCATTGTAATTTTTTTTTATAAAAGTAGTTTTCTTGAGATGAAAGGAAAATTGGCAAAATCAGCTTCAAATTGAGCAATTACATGTACTGTATTAAGTTACAAGTTCATACTCAAAGTGAACTTTATATTTCATTATATAGTTAGAAGTACAACTTATTTGTAAGTAAATTCCAAAGAACATTTAATACACATTACTTCTGAATGCATGTAAAATTCCAACGAACTTTAATACAAGTATATTTGTCAACGTAAGTCCTACATCATTAGGTTTGATAGCAGTACCTTGAAAAGCTTTCGGAAGCTCACAATGAGTAAAAATAAATTTAAAATTTGAATATATGCGCAAATGAAAAAAATTGACAACAAACAAATGAATACACATGAATAAAAATTGCACATACTGTATCTGAGCATTTCCGTATTCACATTATCAATGAATTTCTGAAATGAACGTTGTAATATGAGACCTGTACAGCAGGCATGACAGATATATAGAAATTAATTATTGAAATAGATGGTAAGGTAAACTGAATCTCACGTTTTCACTGTTCAAAGTTTTTTCATACAGCATACATGAACATGAGTGATTAACTGGCAAACTTCTTGAAACTGCGAAGTTCTAAAAATGAAGTATTAAACAGAATGGATTGGGTATTTCTGCAGTTTTCAGCTTAAAACCTGAGAAAACTAATGCACTGCAGCAGTTCAAATTCTCAAAATCAACGGTAAACTTCAAAAGTTATTTTGCATCGTTAATGGATGCAAAATCAACAGCTCATTATATAGTTCTCGTATCTCTGTTATGCAATTACCTGCATTAGAATTGTGCAACACTTGCTCACAATCATATAAAATACTTTTATGTTAATCTTTTATAATTGGCTAGTTGTAGCTATCTATAAAACAAAGCAAGGGCATCAGAATAATAATCCCGACATACATTTGTAAACTGGTGGAGAAATCACCAAATTTCTGCCTTGGAAATAGTGAAATAGCACTTCATGTGAGAAAATGAAATAAAAATAAACATTGAAAGTAGAATCTTTAAATCTCACTGGCAACAGGGAAGGTTAAGACAATGTTGTAATTGAATCATTAAATGAATGAGTAAGATAATCATCACAATATGCAAATTTACAAATATGATGACATCAGGACCAAAGTTTTTTGCGTTTTGTCATTAAAATAAAATTACATATCAGTATTATTTGATCATAAACAATAGGCAAATTAATAATAAATGAGCACAATTCTGAAAGTGAAAGGTTTAAAACCAAGTTTAGATGAACAAAAACATCTGAAATTGATGATAAACTTAGCAGAGTTAATTTCGATAGAACATTAAATCCAATTTTATTGGCACAAACAGAACGTTTGCATTATCAAATTCCCTTCTCTTTCAGTTCAAACATTGAACAAGGCGTTATAATATATTTTAAGCCATTATTCTAATATCAAAAGCGGCAGCTGGTGCTCAGTATTGTTCATAGTAGCGCCTTTATTTCAAAGAGCAAAAATTACCACTTTCAAAAATTGCTAGTTCAATTATTCATTTGCCTTGAATGAAGAGGCCAAGTATTTCTAAGGAGTTATGCAACAACTCCAACACAGATTTTTGAAATAGTTACTCTGCCACCATTATTTGGTAAATAAAGGCAGCCTAGATTCCGTGGGATTTCAGGCAAAAGTACATGCGCCAAAAATTAACTTTGGTGCTTTTTAATTTACCCACAACAAGGTTTGGACAGCGATATAGGATTTTTTACTCATGGGTTTAATAAAAATATACTTTTAAACAATGTTTCAACAATACAATTGCTGTTAAATGGCAGCTATAATAACCAGAAATGGCAATTGTTTCAAAAATACCCCTGGCATATTACCATGCTAGTGCCGGTATCCTGAAATGAACCAATTTTAAAATGGAATTATTAAGAACTTTTAAATGTGTTGAAAAACAAGATCAAGTACATCAACAACAGAACTACCATGGATGAATTACTGTATTGTTTATCATAACGAATTGGGAGAACTGTCCATTAAAATCACAGTCGGAAAGAGTTGACTTCAGCTCATTTAACTGCAACTTAATTTTCATAAAATTTTTTCCATAAAATAACATGTGTCAGATTTGCTCGCAAATTTCAATTTGTAGGTGGGATTGCTCAAGTTAAGACTTCTCTCACAAAACGCTCTTATCAGAAATTATTGCTGAAACCAAACCATATGTTTAAAACTAAAAAATGAAAAAAGGGTTAAAATTACTTGCTAGATATGCAAAACAATCCACTAATAATATGCACTTTAAAAACAAACATAACTTAGATAAGATACAGTAAAATGCCATTACTCTGAATCTACAAATGAATTAGTTTTTTTCTGCATATTTACAGATGACATTGTTAGGAACACAGTTCAATACTAATTGTGTATGCTTTGTCCCTTCGAATTGACATTGGAGGACATAAAAACTGGAAACACAAGCTAGTGTAGGTAAATACAAAATTTAAGTCAGCACAAATATATTGCACGCACACACGCACACTCAAAATTAACGATATATCTACATTCCTTCTATGTACATTTGACCATTCTCAGAACTTTGCTCTTACCCTGTCTTTGTATAGCTTTTAAAGAGCAATCTGTCTGTACGAATGTGTAGCACCATTGGATTTCAGCGACTGAACATTAGCTAATCACACCAAGGGAGAATGTTGCACATTCAACCACAACGAGTGGATATTATCTAAAGATAAAGTAAATTATCCTAAAATCGACTAATTAAAAGGGGAAGGAGCTGACAATTATACCATTATGGCTTCATCTTTATATGCGCTCACATCCAAGGGATGGTACATCGATAAAATACTAGAGTCTGCTGGAGAAACAGATTGGCCATTCAATGAGACACACACTTGGACCTGTTTAGCATTCCCTAAAGCAAACTTTGACGGTAGTCGTCGATTTGCAGGCGGAAGGACTCGATGTTTCGTGAGATGTTGCAAAGATGTTGGAGAGACTGAAAAAATGTTGTAAAATTTCCATGAGAACTATAAAATCTCGTTTAGATAAACCAGATGCATACCAATAAAAATGCAAACGTTATTCATACATAAAATTACCAAATAATAAATAACACAACATAAATAGTATGCAGCGCACATAAGCCATTGGATATCGCCAACATGGAGTTGCCCATTAATAACATAATGCAAACCGAATAGAAGTTCATCTATGGTTAGCTTATAGATTACTTTTCCTTTTAGCTTACTTTTAGCTGTTTCACATTAATTTGAAAAATATGAGCGGCGCCCAAGAGAATTTAACACTATAAAGAAACTACATTTCGAAATTAAAAATTTGAATATGAAGTTTCATATTGTGGCAGGTAAGGATAATTTAGCAAACATTTGTAATTTTATAAAGATTTTCGAAAAACATAACTATGCGGAAACAAGATGGTAATACCCAGAATAACTTGAAAACCATCCCCAAGGTTGGAAAGCAAGGTTGTTAAATTCGTTTTTGCATAACGCACGTAATTGATTGGGTTTACTTTACAGACTTCAACCATAACTACCAAAAGACAGAACAAGCATAATGGAACACCGAGTGAATATTTCAGGCAAATATTTTTCAGTTGCATGTTGTTTAAATTTAAAACACACACATCTCCCAACAAGTCACTTTAAAATCATTCTACGTGCTTTCTCGTCAGACAAAACAGAATGATGAACATGTTACTTAATATGGTTTAATAAGGAAATCAATAAGTAATACTAGAAAAACCATAAAACAATTTTAGGTAAATATTAAACTGAAATAAAATTGCATATTTAGAACAAACCACGAGCAATATTTAGTAAAATGTTATAAAAAGAAGATTATTGATTGCAAGTCAAGTTAGTTATAAGCAAGAAATATTCCAGGTAAACAAGCCAAAGATAACCAAGACTAACCCTGATACTTGTCTACAGGCATTCACCAAGAGACCATCACATAACAAACAACCCAAAAGAATGAACCAGATAGCAAAGAAACAGCATGCAGGAAGAAGTGTGGACTGTTACCATTAAAGTCTATAAGGAGGGCAAGATCGAAGGCAGGTAGGTCAGGCAAAAGATTTTCGAGGAACTGAAAGATAATGAAGGAATGATAACTACACAAAGATACTCAACTCACAAAGTTTATTTAAAACTAAAGCTAAGCATTGAAAATGTTAAGATATTATTTTCAATTTGAACTGCTAATTTTGTGTGTATGTAATAAAAACACATCATTTGTTATTAAATATTATATTTCATTGAAGAAAAATCACTGATTATGATTTATCATAGCAGAATTTACCAAAACAATCAACTCAAACTATCCAAATTTGGTATACTAGAACATTCACATGGCTCCCAGCCATAGCATTTATTAAACAACTTCAATGATTATACTGTAGAATAACCTGTTAATAGTCCTAATAACTGAAAATAAATATGACTACCAGGACAGTTGAAATGGTGTAATAGTCAAATTTTTAAACATGATTGAAGGCTTCAGAAATAAGTGTTTTTCAAATAAATCAATTAATTCAAACAAGTTAATACGATTAGTTAATTGTATCTAAAGGCACATGTTAGTTAATTGTATCTAACCTTTTAGTAAACTAAGACATCAAGTCTCTGCTAATAACATAGAATATGCTATTCAAAAATTCTATGGATATAAACATAAGCAGGAGATATGGACATTTTTCTATATCCTCTAATTTTCATTAACAAACACAGTAAATGGAAATTTAAGTTTATAAAAGGATTCAAATCTTATAAGGAAATTATAAAAAACGTTAAAAGTTCTTACCAGGAAGATCAAATGTAACAGCATATTCTTCATGTTGGCTATGTGGAACATCATCAATACTGCTAACACTACTGCCCATATCTAAACTTAGGATATCATCATCGGAGCAAGTTCTTTTTAACGTTGGCAATTCTGTTGTTAAAAGAGTCCTTCAAAATATAACGAATCTCATGTAATAATGGTCAACACTTATTTACATAAACTCGTTACCAAAAAACAATGATGCTAAATGAGAATTCATTTCAGACTTACTTTTCATTCTTTAGAGATTCAATTTGTCTAGAAAGAATATCTTCCTCAACTCCAGATATAACAGTTTCTTCTTCTCGAAATTTTGCATTATCTTGAAGTGGAGCCTAAAATTATGCATGCAAATTTCAAAAACCAAACATTAGCACATTTCTCAAATATTGCCATCTATATACTGCTATGTCAACAACTAGGAAAGTGAAACTAGAAACTGAGATTAGAATTAATGTCACCCGGGAAAACACTAATACAAACCTTTAAAGACCTCAGAGAACTCAATCTGGAAGAGGCTTTATGACAAACCATATCCAATGTGTCAATATCTGCTATGGTGTTTTTCAGTTTCTTCAGTTGTTCGTCAATTATATTCTCAATGCAGCTTTAAACAAGATGGCTCAAATAAATTTCCACAACCAATAAAATTAAAGTGAAATAACTGAGCAGTCAAACAACGTTATTCAAAATTAATGATGATTTACATACACAGTTTGCTTTGCAATGTCGTTAAGACTATCTTGAGCATTTAGACATTTGTTTGTGCGCAATATACATGGTGCGAAGACAATTGCCAGGGAGCTGGATGACATCAGATTGGAGTCCTTGTGCTGAGCCACTCTGAAATTTATTACAAAATGCCCAGTTTATACAGATTCCTTAAAACAAGTTAGTTTGAACCGAACACTAACATTTTATTAACTAGTTTTGCAAGTTGCTGTATGTAACCTAGTAAATAGCACAATAAATTGTATACATGATTACGAAATAGTCTATTTAATTTTTATTACCTTGCCAAGTGGAAAATGAGTCTTTCAATAAGGTTGTGGTTGGCCTTTGGAAGTTTGTCAATGATATCAAAAAGAGTGGTAACTTTTTCATTGTAATCGCTGATATCCGTTGCTCTTATAAGTTCATCATATGCTTGAAATGTAAGCAACGGTTCTGGCATATCTCGGAAGAATGCTTTTAGCACAGTGCACAATACATGGACTGGATATTCATCAAAATCTACTTTTTCTAAACCTTAAAAGAAAACCATGTTCGGCAAATTTGAAACAAAAAAATACTTGTACTACATATTTACAAAAATGTAATTTCTAGATACCATTTTCTAATTCTTTTCTCAGTTGTTTGACCCTTGTGCAAGCCCCAGCCTTTCGATAGATTCCTTCAGTGTACAAGCCTTTCATCTCAATAGTAGAAATTAATCTGTCGACCACAGCTGGAACTTTCAGACCATCTGTGAGAAGAGTCTGAATCCTTACCCCGAACAAACGGCCACCCTTTGAAACATGATAACCCAAAAGTTAATTCTGCAATATTTAAGTAAGAAAAGCAAATGATTTACATTATGCAAGATAACATACCTGTGAAGATACATCCATGTCATTCCTACAAGATGTTGAAACTTTGTTGCAACATTTCTTATGACAAGTGAGCTTGCATTCTGAATTTAAAATGAAAGTGTTAATGCTTAAGTCTATAAAGCAAGTAAATTATTACATAAATGGGTTTCAATGATAAGATTCTTAAGAGAAAAAAAGCGAAATCGGAGGTATTTTCCCTCAGCTCATAAGTAAAGCTTAGATGTTTTCAACCAATAATAAGCTCCAAGACATTTTTATAGAGTCTGATAAATATAGATTTCAAAAATGTTGCAATACATTTTCAAAAGTTGTATGAACAAAAATAAAATGTTATACATAACTTTATAGACTTTTTTCAGTTATTTTATTTGAGAAGCATATGAGCAAAATTCAAACATATGAAGAACAAATTTTCTTCTTGGGATTTGAAAGCTAGCCTTTACATGTACTTACTTTGGCAGACAAGACTTCTTTCCATAAGCCACATAAATGACTGACATACTTCACAAACAGTTGGAATGTTTACTGCCACCAAAACGAACTGATGACCACAATGATGCTTTAAAAGAAGAGTTAAATGAAGCTTAAAAAGCATAACCTTAACTGCCAATAAATAATGTGAACATGTATTGAAGCCACACCATGACTTGTTCCACCTTCTTCCGTTTATCTTTTTTAGATTTTGTCTTTGGCCTTTCTTCAGTTCTTTGAAGAGATACAAATTCATTGAGAAAACCACGGAAAGCATTTACTCCCATGGTCACTGGAAAGGAAGCACTGCTTTGTTCTTGTCTACAAATATTGTCCATTATATTTTCAAAGGTTGTGATAAGGTCTCTGTATTTTATACAAAGTTGACCTTTCTGAAACCAGCAGAAAACATGAAAAATTAGGTCATGCTTCAAATAAACTTGTTTGAACATGAGTATGAAATTAAGAGCAGCCTTACCCTTCCAGCCACTGAATATGTACTAATTAAATGGGTCTTGAACTCTTTGAGAGCTCTTTTAAATACAACATCAGCTATTGTGTCCCTATGTTTACCTCCTGTCTCCTTCATTTGACAAAGCTGACAAATAAACAGATCTTGTGTAATTTCAATAACAAAAATCTTAAGATCAACAATATATTATCATGTTGAGGTATGATCCCTTACCTTTTTGGTGATGAATTCATCCATATTCCTAAGTTCCATGGCATCTGAAATCACTTGATCCGTTCGATCCGAATACTCCATTGTGCGTGTAACATTCCATTTACCAGAGGGGGGGAGATCAATTCTTGTGATAGTTGGACGACGTGTTGGTTTGTGCTGACCACAAGACCATTTGTTGGCTTGTTGTACACATCGTGGATGTGATGGTAAATTGCATTCTATGTAATTAAAGCAGTATCTTGTAAATTTATCTTCATATTTAGACAACATATTTCCAAACTAATAAATAAATTCGAATTTAAACTGTAAAATGTATCCTCATATATATTTAAAAAATATACTCGATAAACATTAAATATTTAAGACAAATAATTATGATAAGATTCTAGAGAAATAGGCCTACATATAGATACTGTACGTTCTTGTCCAAATGGGAAGTGAGAAGAATGTTTATTATACAAATATTTATAGTTTGCTGTTCCTACTTTAATTAACAGCATAAATCAGAGCAAAGTACAAGAGGACCAGTGTATGCAAAACACATGCCCTAATCCTATAGCACAGAATTTTTATTTTATTTTAGTTCTACTATTACCTGTGCAGCGATAGCCATTATTGCCAAAAATCGTTGTTACCATTGTCTTTTCACATGCTATGCAAACATCTGTTTTGGAAAACCTATTGATTGACTTAAAATTGTGTGGGGATTGCTGGGATGATACAGGAGTATATGTCGATATGGAGAGTGCATGTTCTAGGCTACGCACTGGAGGAACAGATGCTGGAAGTGGGAAGTTGTCAAATTTCGTCACAACCGATTCAGCTATAAATATGCAAATATAAATATAGTTTAACTGTGATGCATGCAATAAATAAAACTAAAAGGCCTCACTCAAAGCTGTCAATGTGAAGGAAGAATGGATTTTCAACTCACAATCCACAGGGCTCTGTTCCGGAGTATCTGATGGAGTATGGCGTGACATAACAGCATTATCTTCACATCCAGATTCATCACTTTCATCCTCATTCATATGTGTCTTCTTTTTCCCTAAAACTTTGATGATAAGTTGACCAAGATTATAAACTGGAAATGATATTACTAGCTAAACTCATTAGGCGATTGATAATAAAGGACTAAAAATAGTAACACATACGCTCCATAGCACCCTTAAAATGTTTCTTGGCCCGATGAAATGGATTACGGTTGGTCAAAAGATCCTCGTTTTTCACTCTGTTAGCTTGATCTTGTTCTTTTGCCAAATCAGAAATGGAAGGAGCTTTTGTTGGCGATTTATCCTGCGAAAAGACCACAATTTGTTATCATACAAGTTTCTACAGTATAAATCAACATTGGCAAAATTAACTTCCTACCATTTTATTCTTGTGAACATAAGATGTATTATCACATCCATTAGTAGTTCTAGCTGATTTGCTCCTCTTTATTGACAACTAAAAATGAAATGAAAAACTCAAGTCACTTAAAACGTATTAATTAATAAAACAGAAGAATTGGTTAGTAAAAATTAGCAAACTTGCATACCTTCTTCACTGGCTTTTTCACATTTTCATCCACACTGATTTGGGATGACCTTACTGTTAAATCACTGCAATAGTATCAATAACATTTTACAGTTTTATCATAATGATAAGCTAACTTTGTAAAAAGCCCGTTATATGGATTACATACATCGATTGCCTAGGCTTCAGCTTAGGAGGCTCTTGGCACTCAAATATCACATCTGAAGAAGGCGAAAGAGATTCCTGGGCAGATATCGGTGAGATGGTAGGAGACAATTCCACCGGTGGAACAGGTCGCCGATGCATAGGCTCTGATGCCATACTTTCGGCCTCCGAGTCTTCCTGAATTCCACTACTCCTGCAATTTTACAACAGAACATGAATTCACACCTTTGCCACATTAGTAAATTTACCAAATTATGATAAAATACTAACTCTTCTGAGTCCCTGTGTTCTTTTGGCACAGCTAAATGCTCAATTCCATAGAGGCGGTCGTTTTCTAATTCTTCTTGACTACTTTCTTTCGAAGCAAATGCTTCATCATTCTGAGAGGATGGATGATCTGGTATATCAGCTTGCTCTTTACTTTTAATTTCCATCAACCTCTGATCTTCTCTTATTCTCTCCCTAGCATCATACAATTCTTTATACCTTTGCAATGAAAAAAAAATTCCAGGTCACATCGAGTCATATTTTTACAAGTATATCTAACTGTATATTAATCATTAATACCTGACACGGGCACAGAACCCTCTAACACAGCTTTGTACAAACACAACTCCACGCCTCAACAGTTGATACTTTTTGCGCTCATGATATCCCCTAAAACAAGCCTGTATCTTGACAGCTGCCAGCCATTGCTCTTTTAGTTGAGTAAAATACTTCTGAGTTAAAAATCTTCTCGCATGAGACTGAAATATAAGATCGTCATTTTATTAAACTTAATTAAACGACATTTCAACTTTCAATAATTTGGACAAAAACTGATTCTAACAATATTAATAAAATGTCATGGTTACAAGTCATTAATTTAAATTTTTTTAAAAGCTTTCCAGTTTCCTAGGCTAATCTGTAAATATTTGGGCATTTGCTTTTTTACAGCACAATGAGTTTGAATTTATGATAGTTACCATGTTATATCAGAAAATGACTAGCCCCCTTAAAAACACAAGAAATTATGGTTTCATAAGTGGGAACAAATTAGTTGCAATGATAGTCCCTGATTACCTGCAGTCCCAAGATAACAGAGCGCAGCCTGAGAAATGCTCTCCTTTCTAGTATTACTCGATACCATCTTTGGATTCTTACAATACGATCCAAAATTCCTTGATGAAGCCTTAGATCCAACTTCATCTTTTCACTTTCTCTTAAAAATATCTAATTCGATCCAATTAATCAAAATCAAATTAGGAATGGTAGTGGCGCATATACATTTATAAATCTAACTGCCTTAATGGGTGACATATTACCTTTGTCTTTCCAATCTGGTAATTATCTCTGTTGAGATTTAGCGTCAGCAAAAAATTACGAACATCGTTTTGAGAGCTTAATAACCCCTTGGGTAATAAAATCCGGTATACTTGTATGAATTCCTATGAGATTAGCATAAAATACAAAGCCCAGTTACTCAACATTATTCTTAAGAATACACAATGAAAACAACTTCTTTTTACTTACATCGAAAGTCAGTCTGACATTATAGCCAGATTGCCGAATTCTTACAGTTTCCAACATTCCAGTGTATCTCAACTGACGCAATACAATCTCTTCATCAAACTTATTAGGCACCTATGATTGGTTATCAATACATATTTAGCAGCATGTTTGAGAAATATTTAAAAAGCATTTCATTGTGCTTAAATGCTAGGTATGAACCAACCTTTTCAGCATTTGATTTGATGCATCTTACAAAAAAGGGACTCGCATCATTTAAAGTTTCCATTAAAAGAATAAGGGAATGCTGTAGAAATACAATTTAATACAATTTTAAGCAGATGTTGTTGTGAAGATAGCTCACTATTTGTTAGAAATGCATGCCTCATCAACCATTCCGACAAAAACTTTTCATTATTTATCATGCATTTATTTAACCTCTTTAACGATCAGTTCCTAAGTCTTGTATTTATAAAAACAATTTATCATATCATCTATCAAATTATAAGTTGACATATATGTACAGGTATTTTGGATGACAGGTTAAATACATTCTGATAACATGACAAAATAAAAAACATGCCTATACTGCTTAAAAATTACCTGGAATTGTGCACTGACTGTTGGAGGTTGTTTTCTTAGTCCCCTGGTTGGTGCAGTCGCTTGTGTTTTACCTGCTAATGTTTTAACACTTTGCAAGTTTTTGAGCGCCTTAAAATATTTCCCTCTGGGTCTGCCATTTTTATTCCTCCTAAAAAATAGAAATAAAATAAATAACATACATCTACTTCTTCTTATTCATGACTCAAACCAATTAAACAAAATTTAATAAAATAATGTTCTAATAGAAAAAACCCATAAATTTTATAATATTTAAAATGACATCCTTGAAACAAAACAGAGAAGTAATGTTTTAAAACATGTTACTGTTAATAATACTGAATTCAGAAATGTTTTGAACCAACTGTAAAATCTTGTTAGCACGTTCAATATCTAGTGCATCGTCTGCATCCAATAGTCCCTCTAGTTTCTGTAGGTTGGAATTTAAGCTATCTTCAATCAGACCATTTTCATTATTCACTGCTCCATCCACTTGATTATTATGCATGTCGGTAAATGGGCGGCGACTACCACTTTGTCGTCGTCCATTTTTGCCAAGATTGCTGTTAAAATTAAAACGCCAAATAAAATTACACACCTACTGACTTAAATAGCATATGATATATGAGACATATACTGTAAGAAAATTTATGTTACTTGGGAATATTTTCACTTGGATTTGGTTTCCTCAAGCGATAGATTTGATTTTTTTGAACTGGTCGTGTTCCTACGAAAGAATTAAAGACTTTTTAATTATATTTCAAAGACAAATTATGATCAGAAATACTGGCAATAAGTACAGAACATTTTTATCACATACCTTGTTCTTTATACCTTTGACCAGCCTGACGAAATGCATATGCAGCACGAATAAATGCTCTTAGTATTGCCCAACGAAACACCGCTACTGGATCACCTCCAACCAATTCACGTACGAAAACCATGCTGCTATTTTTCAAGACACTGACGATATCTTGGCGCATTAAATCAAGATTTTTCTCACGAAAATCCTAATTTGAGAAGTATTTATTTTTTTGAAATCAAGAAAATCAACTGAATGGATTTTTTAGGTTACATATACTGACTGCTGTTTTACCTTCACGTTATACTTGACTTTTCCAGCATAATGCTTAATGGCAAAACCATGGTCACGTCGCTGAGGAACTTCATAAAATTCGTTGTCTTTGTGTTCGCTGTTAAACTTTTGCAGAAGCGTTTCATTTGTGGCACCAGGAAAACTTAATTGAAGCAATGAATAATTAATAAGAATGTATTGAAAATGATCGTATTGTTCAATAAAGGGAAAAATCAGGTCAACTTACTTGCACTGATCATCAAGAACACATAGAAGTCCATTCGGTTTTCCTTCAATTAAACTAAGGCAGCCTGTATTATCCATGAAATCTATGATTTTCCATTTAATTAATTCACGCTTGTATTCTTCCTGCATTCAGAAAAGGACTTTTTTTAAATATTTTAAGGAACGTTACATAAAAGGTTTCAGACATGTATGTGGCATACAGAACTCAGCACAATGAACATTTTACCGAAACAAAAAATGTGAAGTATTACCTGTTCATACTTGAAAACATGTTGATTAAAATAGTACTGGAGATGCTCATTAGCAAAATTAATGCAAAACTGCTCGAAACTGTTTTGAACTCCAAAATCTTCAAAACCAAATATATCAAGAACTCCAATGGATTGACCCTAAGAATTCAAATTAGCTCATATTAATGTTATAATACATGTAGTTATAATGAATGAAAATTGAGATTTTTTTAAGATATATTAAAAAACGTACACTATGTTCTTTTGCATCCTTTTTTGAAAGTAATGCATGATTAAGCTGAAGTACGATCCAATCGAAAAGGGCACCATATAGGCATTTTGCCAAAGCATCTCTGGCAGCTTGGGCCTATGAGAAAATAAGCTTCATAAAATGGGAGTTTTGCCTTAAAGTGAGTCATAAATAATCCCTATTAAATGTCATATTTAATGCTAATTTTGGCAGTGATACAACAAATACAACATTACCTCTTGCAACTTGTAGTTGATGACTAGGATTTCACCAGATATTTTGGCTTTTTTGGTTGTAAGGGCAGACATTAGGGTTTCTTCTTTAACCTGTGGTAATCACAATTTTTAAAGTAAAACCCCTCGACCTTAAAACATTTATCAATTTACCAGATTTCATAACACAAGCAAAATATCTTTTACCTTTAGCAAAGATGAAATGATGTTGACTATATCAGGATTTTTAACTAAAACGGCTTCATCATGATGATACGTAGATTTCTGGATAACAAAATCAAAATAAAGCATTACATATACAGTAACAAAAAAGAAACAATTATGTATCGGAGAAAAATTAGCCTCAGCATGTTAATTACCTTTGCAAATTCGATGTTCCCAAGTAACAACACAGCTGATAAGACAGCAAATAATCTTTAAAAAAAGTTACAAATTCTGATTAATAAAATTATAGACCTTTAGTTTAAATAACTAAAATAAACTTTTTAATTAAAAATTCAAAAAAACTGATGCTGAATATGAAGCTCATATGGACTGACATAATTAACGTCTTATATGAAAAATTGTGCATGACAGCTATTATGCTTTGGATGACTAAATACTTCTGCCAAGAAGCCATTACCTTAAATAACTACATGTATATCGTTTTCTTAGCTTATTTAATGAATGTACACAGCATTTTTATGAATTTCCCAGATATCACTCATATTATGGAATAGCATGTTACATCTTTAGTCATTGTTTTACATATTTTGGTAATATCAAAGTGTTGGCAATTGGTTGGTTGGTGTTAGTGGTTAAAGGGCGCAGGGGGCAACACGGGCCATATAGCGCCCACGCAGGGGCAGGAGTACCTGCCCCCATAGACATAGGGAAAACAGCGGACAGGCAGCCCAAAGGGCAAGCCTTAAAAAAACAATGGACAAGGCTGGGCACCAGTTCCACAGGAACGTGTTGGCAATTAACTCAAAATTACCTCTTTTGCCTCTGCTCTGAAAATCCCACCATTTCCATAGATTGTTTCAGGCGGGTAAATTCATAAACCTCATCAACGCCTTCAAGCGTGTAAGAGCCACTCTGAAAAACCCCCAGACATTTATTTATTCACATAAAAGTGTATAGGCCCTTCGAAAATAAAAACTGAAAATTGCCAGAATCATGCCCTAGCGTTAATTGCCATTCAAAATACCTGGTTCAAGTAATGGTATTCCTGAGGCCGCCGTAGTTGAAGAGTCGACCTCTCTTCATCATTAGCTCCAGCAAGTAGATAGTAGAAAACATGATAGTTCCTTTCTTTTTTTGCTTGGGATACAATGCGAGATTTCTCCAAGAGGTATTTCTGGACAACGGCACTGAATATAAATAAAAAACAAATAATAAGAAGTTGTTTAATTTGAAGTTTAAAAATAAACTGTCATTAAAAACTTCGTGAATGTCGTCTTAGAATCCATCTCGAACCACAAATAATTAGATGTGCTTATGTTTGCAACCAGCTTCATACAAGATTTACGTATTGGCCTGTACTAGTACCTCATACAACCTCATACAAGTGTAGATAATGAAAAAACTGATGATGTGAGCCATGACTCCAAAATGCTTTCTAAAATTGTTTTTCTCGTCTGTCCATTTTTTTCTCTTAATTTTGAAATATAGCACTTGCTATCATAGTTAGCATATGCTACATATGATTTTTTGTACATAAATGTTCCTGATGTACCTAAAGCGCCTTATTAGGCGAAACATCGTGAATGCAGTATAACAAACTTGTAGGGTTAGATATACATGTAGTAATGGTTAATGGTTAATGGATCATAATCCTATGCAAAATTTTTGATTTTTAATAGAATACATATATGTTAGAAAATCATAAAGAACCAAGACATGGTGAAACCATGAATATGGCAGCACGCGTTTATCACTGAACATTTCACTTCTTAGTGCAGTATCTGAAATGCAGACAGGACCAACAATGAAAGCAGGTATAATTCCATTCAACACGTAGATGTCCACAGCAATTTATTGTTGCTTACATCCCAGTTTCAGAGCCATGCCCTTCAACGTCGATTTCCAGAGATTTTATTGATTTTTGGCACTTCTATTTTCAGCAGCATTGGGTCTGCGAGCATGGAAACGGATGAATTTTATTCTAGTCTTCATCGCTTCTGGTTGCTATAACAACATTTGAACGGAAAAAATCTGCTCGTTGCTAAGCAGAGACAGATTCTCTTTCGAGACCACGTACATACGTGAACCAAGTATATATGACAGATAACATGGTCAACAGTACTCCTAAGCCTTTGCCAAGATCTTAACAAGGAATTTTCTAATTAAACTACCGAGCCACCGAGCAAGGTGGCTTAGAGGTTAGCATCCTCGTCTTGCATTCGGTAGACTTAGGTTCGATTCCCGGGTCGGCTATCTTCGATTGTGGTTTTCATGGTTTCCC
>JAQGBX010000278.1:0-40222 GCA_034698745.1 Megaphyllum sjaelandicum | reverse complement strand
TATGGAGGTCCATCTCCCATAAATTAACGTGCATGGTGACCAACCAGTGTATGAAAATTTGGTCAACATACGGAGGTTCTGCTGTATTAAACTTCACTCCCGTCCAAACATGCGGTCCCTGCATGGTAACCGTTTGGTTACTTTTAGCTTCCCCGGGCAAAGCCGGGGTTTACTGCTCGTCATCTTATATCTGCATAGCTAAAATTTGAAGGTACGTTCATGTTAACGAAGGATGACAAATTCAATGTTTATTTCCCCATTGTATCAATATAGGATTCATATGCCTCGGACGATTAATCTTTAAACATTTTTGAATTCCCTTGTTTATTTATTTTTTTTAATTACTTTGAAAAAAAATCGACTGTATTTCATTTGGATTTTTGCCAACAGAATAATTCCACATTTCATAAACATTAATAGCTCGAGGTAGATAAATCCTACTATTGGTCGAGCTCACTTTGTTATTCACGGTACCTTATTTGATCTGGTACATTTTCTAAGCTTGCGAGTGAAGTAGAATTGGCATAATTTCCATTATTAAATTTCGTCACTTAATATTCAATAAATTATACCCACCCCCAAATTGGATGAATGTTAAGAAGAACAATTATTGGCAAAAGCAGAACAAAAACTACTACAAGTGGGAAATAAATCTTGAATATACAGTATAGATGATTCCAAACTTGGGGTGTTGATTCCTAACGGGGCAAGGAACTAAAAGTCCTTTAAACGTGTACAAGTATATGTAAGTCCGAAAATGTACGGTGAACCCATAAAAAAATTATTATTGTATATTACATTGCATAGATTTACAGAATAACATGGCATATGTACAGTATGTCTGGTCAGTCAAAGTAGATGCACGCGCTCTTTGAACACATTGTAGGACCCTTTCTGTTCCTTGTCTTGACAGGAATCACCACTAAGAGTTTGTCCCCATAGTTTAGAAACAATTCTCCAAGTTGAAAATTTGCTTGGTGGGAAAAAAAGAAAATTGCATAATATCCAACCATAAACTGATATTATTGATATTAAAAAAAAATATGCAGTTCTTCGTTCAGTGTCAAGGCGTGCATGGCGGCGGATGTGGGGATTTGACATTTATTTAAGACACGAAAATGTTTTCATATAGAAACGGTACACGTATACTTATTTGTGAACATAGTTGAAGTAGATTTACCTCATATTTTTTTTTCTCTTCTTTAAAAAAAAAAAAATGCTCGTAGAAACGATTCAAAATAGAACCGGGATTACATTTCATTTAGAAAATTGATTTTCTGCTTCTCAATTTCATAGACATGCCGTTATTTGTCTGAGTGTTGTCTTTGAAAGCCATATCATTAAAATGCGCGTCTTCTTATTTTAAGTTTCTGGAATTTAATCGTTCCAGAGTAGCGCCCACGTACGCCTACTTTTATCCGCATGCAGAAACGAGGATTTAAACTTGAATTTTAGACTAACAATATGCTATCTTTTGTGAGGAAATGAGGCTCATTATTGAAGAAAAGTTCCATTTTTGCAGATAACGAATGTCGCGTATAAATTGTATGTACCGTCTCGTAATTGCGTTTTATTTCTTTTTAATCTGAATTCAACTTTTTTACAAGCGTGCTATGCTATTTGATATAGATTCATTGGAAAGAAATCTTTTTATTTTGAGATATATGCTGACAATTGAGATGCTTACATTTCATTTTCTCCTTGGCCTTTAATGATTTCCCTTTGAATTTAGTGAAAAGCTCACATCCCCAAACACAATGGCCCCTTCACGTTAAAAACTATTATTTCGTAAAACTGAATTGCACGAAGGTTAAAGGCTGCTCATTAACGTATTGTTAGGCTTTATGACACTGATTTTAATTACCGTTGCCTCGAAATATTTAAAGTGATTCAGGCTGATAAGCCTCGCTAAAATTACGAGAGAATTTTGATTCGTTAACGGTATCAGATGCGGAGAAAAGTTGAATCTTACTTTTGGGTGTTGTCTAGTAGTCGTTCTATGTTGTCGTTATATTCATCACCCGCTGGTTCCCCTAAAATTCAGCACAAAATTGAATATCAGTTTTGTAAGAAAAACCAAAACCAGATTCAACGAAAATATATATGCGTTAAGTTCAATTGAAAATGGCTTAAAATTTGGAATTTACAGTCGAACCTCGTAAAGATGAATTCGAAGGGATGGGAAATTTTGTTATCAGAAGTCAAAATAACACGATTTCAACAAACGGGGAATTCAAACTAGTTCTTACTAAACGAGTTCGTCTTAATGAGGTTGATGAGGTCTATAGTGTTTTCACTGATCACGGTGTTTCTGGACATCAGTTTTCAAGAATGAATCGCAGTGTGGTGGGAATATAGCCTACATGTATGTCTACAGCGACGTACAAGTGTACATGCATCATCATATTTACATAACAAATTGAAAAAAAAATGAATAATCGTTTTTTTAACGCACATGTATATGTATATTTATTGATAGAACGAGATTATTATATCTTACCTTCAGCTACATAGGGAAGGGTGAACACAGCCTCGGTGAAGAGCAACACAGCGAAAGTTACGAGTAGTATTTCGGTTTTCATCTTGTTAAGAGTAGAAAAAAATGAAGTCTGAAAAGAAATATTTGAATACAATGAGCTTAAATAACACGTTTTCCATAATTCTGGACTAGTATAATTTAAGCGGAAGTAGTAACTGTGATGAAAATAAAGACGCGCTGTTTCCTTTTAAAAGTGTTTATTATACCGATTTCCATCATTTTTATATATAATTAATGTGCCAGATTTCTCCGTATAACAGTTATTCGCTTAATGACTCTGAAACAATATACAATGCAGTTGGAAATGTGATGTCCAACGATCCCTTCTTGGCTCCTTTTAATAGGCAAAAATAAGCCATAGGGGCGTATTTCAACAGAATAATAATGAATTAAATGAAGTTATCAAATAACTACTTTTCAATAAAGATGTATACTGTAATCTTTTGAAAAGTAGGACTATAAATACATGCTACGCAACTGGGCCTCCACTCATTTCACTTTAAAGTGAATTTTATGCCATCTTATTCTCACCTTGTACAATATACATAACTCGAATAGTGCATATGCTCACGTGTCGTTGTATATATCCCATAAGTGCTATAAGATATTCAAATGCTTTACCCTCGTCTCTTCTTATATACTCTCTTGAGCTTTGAAGGGCACTTTGCGAGGGATTCGCGATCTCCACTTTTTATCTATTTTTTTTAATGGTAAACTTTCCTGGAATTTGTGTGTGTGTAAGAAAAGCTGTTCGACGGAAGCCTATATATTATGTTGGTCAAGATTGATCATCGAGTAATCCGCCCACGTCTGCAAGACGTCTATTTCATCCGTTCAGAAAGGCTATTTTTCATTTATCCTCGAAATATTCGGAAGTGTATAGCACGGACCGGAGAGCCGATAGTATTATAAAGACCAAAATCCAATTGAAAAAGTCCATCTCGAGTCCTTTGAAAGTTCATATCTGTCACACGCAGTATCCCTCACGTATTTACCGTCCTTTTCTAACTTTTCTTCGAGGAAAAGGTAATTTTGAAAATGACAGGGATTTGGAGCGTTTTGCTCTAATATCAGCATTAAAAAAAAAAAAAAAAAAAAACACATCGACGTTTATAAGGTCACAACCAACATGAAACAGGGTTGGGATTTTATCAATAGGCCGGGGCCTTCAATGTCCGTCAGAAGCGAAGCGTTTCTGGTCAAAATGCCTGACAAACCTGGCAGATTTAGTGGAGTGACCATCAGCTCGTCATCTTATTTCAAATCTCGAAAACTATTTAAGAGTGAACAATACTGTAAAGCGAAGCCATTGTTCAGTTCTTACGCGCTAACCATAAAACATCTACGATTAGAGGGTCTATTTTTGAATTACGAGGGTTTATACTATAATTCTTTATCGGAATTATAACGATAGTTAAAATGAAATATTTTGATATTGAATTATATTTATGTTTTAATATTATCTTTAATAATTTTATATTTAGAATAAAATCTGCCCAGCGTTTCTTTAAAATTAATTAAAAACATCGTTCGAACTTAAAAACTCAAAAAGCACCATACGGGCAAAAGAGGAAAAAATGAAGTCGTTAATTAATTTAAAATTAACCGGTGGGAAATTAAAAATATATACGTATATGAAAATCACAATTACTAGCATTTGCCTTCATCATCTATAGACAAAACATATTGAAAACATATCATATTAAACCTAAAAGCATCTTCCAAAATTCCCCACAAAGAACGAATCTCTGGTAGACCCTTTTAACGCCATGGCCAGTCCGAACTACTTAACGTACGTACTTAGCAGAGTGAGTGTGTGTAGTTAATTTTAATTTAACAATATATCGATTGGGGAAATCCGCAATGCGCTTGGGTTATCTTAGCGTGCGTGATTCAGCAAAATTCAAATAATTCCCATAACTTTACGCACCGACGTATCATAAGTATAACGCTGTATAATGCATCGTGACGTTGGCTGCCATCTTTATTTCCATGGCAACGCATCAGGTGCTAACGAAAATGTTACCATTCATCATTCCTTCCGTTTGCTCCCGAACCTCGTTTTTTCCGATTATTTTAACCGCTTTGTCATCTTGCTTCTCCGTACATTATATATTTATTGCTCGTCTCCTGTTGCGTCAATGGCAATTCATTTGGCAAATGGATATTTTCTATTAGTCGTAAAAGCGAATTAAGCTTATACTGTATAAAAGCCTTGGTTTTTCAAGGTCAAAAGACGAAGGCAATTTCATTTCGTGTCATGGCCCGAGTGGGGCTGCGATGAAGGTAAAAAATTGTGGAATCTTTTGGGAACTCGAAACCACTTTAATCACCCGTTTTGATTCCGAAGCTCGGGCCAAGCTTTCAGCCGCTTAGGATTTGTCTTTGTTGTTTTTCCTCTTCATCTTAGTGTATACTTTGGTAATAATTTGAGGGAAATCCCAGCTGAATGTCCCCGCAATGGATGACCGTTCGGAGTTTCGATAAGCAATAACGACGGACGTTTATAGAAGTGAAACAGACCATTATTGCAAACACTTTTGTTTCGCGAGACGATGTTAATGTAAAAAAAAAACTTGGATGGTAAATAAAATAGCCCCTATATTACGAAATGCTTTTCAGCGCTGGAAATGCTATAGCTTCATCTAAAACGCAATCCTTTTTCAAAGTTCCCTGCTGTTAAATTGGTTTTTCAACATCTTGAACTGAACAAAAAGACATCCTCTTATATGGCATCGTAGGAAAAAGGTGATATAGCATATGCAGGTATACCGAATGAACCATAAGTATATACAGTCCAACCTCGTTAACACGAATCTCAAGAGACGTCAACATTTATTTTTTTTAAAAAATCGTGTAATTCCTAGAAGTCAAACTAAAATTTCATCGAAGTTTGGATGAAATCTTACCCCTGCACGTATACGAATGGGATAGTGCTGCAAGTTTTATCAGGGAATTCCCCGTTAAAATTAACGTACAGTTGTTATGATCTGGGCATGCGCATAAGCGCGGTGACGTCATGATAAGGTTACCGTATCTCTTACGGTAGCCTTGCTAATGTTCCCTACTGTTTAAAGTTAGTTTTAAAGTACCATAACGCGAACGCTCGGGAAGTCGAAAATTCATTCGTTTTAGTCGAAAACGTATACATGTATTAACCGAATTCGTCTTAAACGAAGAAATTAACAGTATTCGTCCCGTGCATAGCACAACGGCACAGCACTATAGATAGAGGGAGAACAGCATGCCACTATACCCGGGGATAAGTGCCGTTATATGTAACCGGGAATTCCCTTTTCACCCATGACGCAACTTGTTACCTAAATCCCACAATTCATGTGTTATTCAGCCTATTATTTTGAATGTACCAGTTGGTCAAATAACGTCCCTACCAGTACAGTATATAATGTTTATAATTATAATCAGTTTATAATGGCATACCTCCGGTATATAGTGGCATAGAACAAAATGTGAAAAGGAATTTTTTGTTATCCCTGGGCTATAGTGCCATGCCGTTGTTTGCGCGGGAATACGGTATAAATTCGTATAAAGTCCAGTGTATATAATCCCCTTACTGTCCATGGTAGTCATCCATGGGGTAGTTGTGAGTCATGTCCATTATTGAGTTCTGGATTGCAGTTGTTTCCATTCATTATCTTCCATAAGTTTTCCTGTTATAATAGTAAAGCTAAATTGTCTAACCAAATTTCTTGAGAAAATTTCTAATCATCTAGAACATTTTGTTTATTTTTACGCAGATGTGCCGTTAAGTCATTACAGAGGAGGATTATGCGGGACTCGCGGAACTATATTTGATTAAGGAATGTAAAAAATAAGGAAACGAATCGTCGCATAGGCCATAAAACCTATTTTCGGTGTTAAGATTTCAACTTGTTTATTAAGAAAAATAAGCTGATATTGTTTAGAAGCAGATGTAATTTATTTTAAATTTTTTATCGTTCACATCCCCGCAATGGTTGACGTAAGCGAAAGCAATTCTTGAATTCTTTAAAGGGAAATTGATTAAAACCCTGAAATGAAGAGTGGGAAAAGCGCGTTATTATACGGATGCTTGAATAAGTTTCATTTTTATTCAAAATGCATATAAAGCTCTCTTTATGCATCCACCATTTTTGCCAAGTGTGAATTTTGGCCGTAATGCAGGTTTTACGCTTCATTAGTCATGAATTATTCAAAGTATGTTTTCTCGCGTACGCGTTGATGAAATTTCAGAGATCTGAAGATGGCTAGCGTTGAATTATAGGACGGCGTGCAATCTGTTGCGGAGAAGCACTTTTGGGGTTTACTTTTGTAGGAATTTTTAGACGCAATTTTAAATTGGCTCTCAAAAACGTGAATACAAATGGTGAAAACCTGAAGCATCTGCAGGAAAATTGATTTTTACTAGGAAATAGGACGAGAATCGTAAAATCTTAGGTATTTCCATCACCTACTGTATATATGCCACGTGATCGTAAAATTTAACGTTGTACCTACAGTAAGTCATCGTTCGGCGAACTTTTCCAATTATCTTCGTGCCAAGTTTAGTCATTTTAGTCCAATCCTACGCGACATTTCAGTATACTGTATAGATAATTCTCACCAGCAAACCACGCCATGATGCCATGATGAGGCATTTTTGTTTTATGTTGTAAAAATGTTTAAATGTACAATATTAAAATGCAAATTTTTGGTTATCAAAATGCGTATTTGCGAAAAACTGCAGTTGCATTCCTTCCATGTTTCATTTTGCATTAGGCTATTCATTTATTCACTTAATTTTTCATAAATGAAGCAGAAAATGACAAGGGTTTTTAATTTCAGTAGCAAGGTAGCATTTAAATTTCTCCTTTACTGTAAAGACCAATTCAAGGGGTAAGTGATGTTGATCTTAAAGAAACATTTTTCTTAGTTTTATAGCGTTATGCAGTACAGTCAAACTCTAATAAGTGAAACCCAAATACTTGAAAAAAATACCTGATACTGTAATTCAAACGAATGTTCAAACCCTGAATTTTTTTCCTATATTTTTTGTGTGCTAAATGAAACTGGATAAGTAAAAAACGCTTAAATAAAAAATCCAGAGAGGGGAACATTTTTAGCAAGCCTGGCTTCTATACAATTATATACGTATAAGTGAAAATCGGGGGGTTTCAATCTGCACTCTATACAGTATGTAGATTTGCAGTGAGTGCTACTACAGGTGACTCACTTTTTTACTCCTTTAGCATTTATAAAAAATAATGTTTTTCACTTCCTATTGCGAAGTATCCCATAAATCAGATGCAAATGTTTGCTCCTAGATATGTTCTATAAACTTGCATATTTCCTCATTAATACGAACGGAATTTTCCTATACAGTGTATATTCATTTCTTTCACTGTTATCTTCTGGGGAACAGGGAATTTCCCCAAATTGGTTGGCTTTCATAGCCTTCCAAGTTGCACCAGAACATCGTGACGATGGTGCACATTTAATCCAGGTTCAATTTAACAATGCATGTCTAAGTCGCATTCGAAGTAGGAGCTTTCTTCTGAAAATGGGCTCGCCTCCCCCACCCCCACCATATCGCATTTAGTTTCTGACTGCAGGGTACTGAGTTGAATTGAATTGGAGCTCCGACACGGAGTAGGCATACCGGGGTTCCGTATATACTAAGCGAAGATGCTTCAATATGGCCGCTGAACAGTATTAACCACGCCCATGGGCTAGTTGACGTCATTATCAACCGATGTCTTTTTAAATATCATGTAACCCTATATTTTTCAAAGAATACGATGTTTATTCTTGGTTGCTTTACTCGCTATATAGCTGCATTACGCCGTCAGGTAGAAAGATTAATATTTAAATCTTTAATTTTTTTTTTCGTTTTTGCTTTTTCAAACTTCATAGTTCAGGGGCGATGCGATTATTTGCCTAGGAGATTCGTACTCGTTTTTTTCCTTCCTGTTTCAGAACAAATTTTAAATTCCACGCACAGAAAATGCAAATGTTTGCCCATTTCGGTTTATTTAAAATTCATACGTGGTCTGAAGACGCGCTTCGTTGTAGCTCTAGTTTTCCATCAGATATTCTTCCAAGCTAGCGTAGGCCCCTATGTCAAAACGCCATTAACGTTCACGTGAGTGGTGCCGTAAGTAAATGTAATTACGGAGGTGTCGCTTCGCCAAATGAAGCTTTATATAAATTCACTTAATAAATAAATGCTAATTTTAGAAACCTCTTTGCGGCATTGCTGAATAAGAGTTGTTAAGACATACTGCGAGTAATTGCGAGTCCTAAACGAAATTGCCTTTATGTCTGTGTATACAAGTACATGTAATCGGTGATTGCACTATACATGATATTGTAGTAATTGGCTAAATCACGAATTTGTGCAACTTTCGAGCCGTAATGCAGTTTGGGATGATTTATTAATTCATCATTTTCCGAGTGTCTTTATCTTGATAAATTGCACGTGAATTCTCATTATTGGATTAAGGAAAACAGAGACATTTTATCCAATAATGCAAATAGCTAAACAAATGTGTTCATCGCTGTCTAGACTTCATTATCGATTTCATATCTAGCCTATTTAATTAGTAATTAATGCTGATTATCCCAATCTATACTGTATCTTAGTTTAATCCCCGAATTCCATTGGTCCTCGTCGTTGATATTCAGTTTGGGTATCAATTTTGATAGAAAAATCATTTGAAGATTAGTTATTAAGTATGGAAATCGTCTCGAAAATGTATAAGTAGGCATAGTTTTTTGAAAAGGCATTAAGGTTTTCATGAAACAGTATCACGAAGCTATTGATTGCATACCACCATACCACTTTAGCAATGGCGCTTTATAGAAAAACTTTTCGCCCACTAATCCACAAACATACCCACATACATCTCTTCTTTATATTCTTTATTTCGTTTAAAGAATATATAAAGAAAAGAAATATTTTAAAATATTCTAACGTTATTTATGTAGGCCTATGTGTTGAGACTAAACTCGAACGTTTCCATAGGTTGAAGTACTTCATAAGATTAAAATTTTATAAGTTTACGGTTAGTCCGAAAATGGCAACCACGTACAACTCCCGGTATTTAATTGCCATTACCTTATATATATTCCAAACAAATTTATTGAATGTTTTATAACCTATGGTCATTAACTGCTGTTTGGAAAGTTTAATCTACAAAGCTGTACGCATTAAATACATGTATATCGCATGGGTGGATATACGGCTGTATAATTGCGTGTTTTGTTCCGTAAATTCAAGGAGTGTCAATTTAGCTTCAAATTTATTATTTCGTTAATCGAATTATCGTGTATATTATAAAGTAAAATTGCATTTCTGTCAGATATTTAATTAGATTTTATGGATAATGCGGATGTAAATTAGATGTTTTTATCCGGAATTAACGAGAAATATTTTCTCGAGTGCAAATATCTAAATTCAAACTGCTGCTTCGTAGAATAAGTAAACGTGGTAGGGAGGAATTCAGACTCGGAAGCAGAAATCACGAGGGAGCATTTAACATTTTCCCAGTTATTTCTAATTAAACATCGACGGTGCTAAACGAGCAGTTTATTTCGTTTTTTTAATCAAATTTTGTCGGCGCATTTCATGAAATGACTCGCTTCATAAACGGCTTCTGCGGCAAGTTTACGATCTTATATCCTGGAGATAATTAGCAAATTGGCTTATATTTCGCAGGCAACGTGGCTTAATTTTGACGTCGTATTCGCTAGAAAATTTCATGTCGTACGATTTGCGTTGAATTCCTCCTTTAAAAAATGTTCCGCCTGGGCCTGATATTGCATAGCTTAAATTTAATTAGAAACAAATTTTAAGTGTCTATTAAAATAATTGGAGATGACTTGATTTCATAAAGCTATTTTATTCTACAATTTTAATATTTTTTATAAAGTCGAAAGGCGTACTTGTATATTATTTAAAATATTTCGCAACGTGCGGTAATTAATTTCTGCATACCCACGTTAGTTAAGCCTTGTTCGCACCGACACCTAAATTGTCACTTAACTGGGAGAAAAAGTCAGTTAGGAGAGTTGCATTCGCACGACTCACCTAACTCTAACTCACAAAATATCACAATGGGTGACTATCCATTGCTTAGGGATAAAAGACAATATCATGGCAATTACTTGACTGCATAGTCTGACATCACAGCACATCACAATCACTTATGAGTCTCTTAACTTTAGGAGTCTCCTAAGTTTACTTTCCTAGCTAAGAGAATTTTCTTTAGTAGAGCTGCATTCGCACGTCCACTTAGGTGACTCTCCTAACTTTTCCAGACTTATAGGAGACACTTAGGTGTCCGTGCGAACAAGGCTTTAGTTTACAGAAAAACGTTTTGAGATTTGAGGCGCGTTATGTCTTGTCTTTTACAATTTGTATAAATGTATCCACAATTATGCCTTATTCAAATTGACCAAATATGACAGTAGGTGGGGCTAAATGACGTTTGTACGACATTTGCAGCCTCATCCGTACCAGTTGAAGTTAATCCAACTTTTCCCGTCTGATCAATTTTAATCGTTATTTTGGGGGAAGAAAATAGAAAAAAAATCATTAAACGCGAACCTGTACGCGTATTTTTACCTGCGGGGTGACTTCACGCTATAAACTTCCACAATGCATTTGACGTCACTACGGTACGGATTTGGTCGATGTGAATAGGGCATTACTGTCGAGGAATACACCGTACGTATGATCAAGCGTTTTACTCATGTTATACAAATGAATGTTTTCTGTAACGAAAGATAAAAATTAACTTCAGCAACGAAACACGTCGCTGATTAAGGATTAAATTTTAACCAAGACTTTGGCAGCCAGGTTGCTCCGTGATTTGTTTTTATAAACATTCTCTCGAATCCGGATGTTCGCCTAATAAATGCTCGTTATAGAATAGTAAACGGAAAACAATAAATCTAAAAATATTTTCGCTCCCATTAGGTTTGCCGTTGTTTGTTTTCTTATTCAGCATGCGTTTCGTAATCAAAAACCTTTCCAGACATCTGTTTTTCAGTTGATATGCCTTTGTTTTAGCCACTCTGGTTAGGCATATTTGCTATATCAGATATCAGTTTTATCTTCTCGGGGCATTCGCTGAAATGGCAATGTACGGAAACTCTTCATCGGGCATCATTAATTCTGCTTTCGCCGAGAGAAACCCTGCTTTATTATTGATTATTTTTTTCTCCTTTTGTCTTTAACATTTTTGGGCTGAATGCAGCCACGGAACGAATGCCAGATAAACAACATCCTGTCGTTTTTTATCCTTTCCAAAGAAACAGTTGTTGATGTCGAGAATTACACGTAACCCGGAGTACGAATTAAACTACGCTCGCAGGGCCAAACTAATTCCTAGGAAATTGGGCCCACGCCATGCGTGGGTTAGTACCAAGAATACTCGACAAAAATTGGACATATTTTGACAGATCTGCTGCATTCCCATAGCGCACTGTCTACACCGAAAAAAAAATTCAGGTACATTATATTAATACCTGATTTTCATGGTGTCCTATAATTCTGCTATGACCACTTTGGATAATAAAATTTGGAGGAGATATATTAACAAATCGTTTGTTGGCAAGTCCGCCGGTAATTCCATTGGCCATGTCCAATTTTGGGGTTTGAATTCGTTCACACATGTTCCATTGCATGTAGCAACGACGAGGTCAAGTATAGACCATTTTATTCACTGCTTGTATTAGTTGTATTTGGTCATATAGGAGACTATAAAGCATTGAAAGTATTGGCATAGATATTCCAGCGATAGTTTGTTCTATGGGTTTCCTGCTTCTTCTTGCTTCAAGGGACCGTCATAAACCCGATTTTAATAGTCCAATAAATTTACTGTAGGAAATGTTTCTGTTACATTTTTTCTTATTTGTCAATGTTTTACACGTAAAAAGCAGTTTTGTTAAAGATCTATTGGATGGTTTCTCTATACGCATTTTCCGTTGTTTTATGAGGTTATCGCACTGAACGCGTTAACCCTGACTGAGCGCAACTGAAATGAATTCCCCACTCATATACGTTTTGGCGAAATGTGCCATAAAAATGAGCCCATTGTTGATATGTACATGTAGGTGAGAAAATAGGAAATGTTCCGGCTTAATGAAGTCATGGTTGTACGCGGTTGGCATTTGAGGCTGTCTATATATTGGCTATTTCAGCATTCAGCTGCATGGTCAATCGAAGGAAACATCCGAGGCAATTTAATCACGAGCGTTATTGTTGACCATTGGTTTGCGTACTTCATAATATTTACTACATGCTTATTAGTCTTTCCAAAGGGCGTTCACTTTTAATACTCAACGATATCGACGCTACTTTCCGACGCAATTAAGATTCAAAAGGTCAACCCATGGGCTCGTTGTATATAGGCATTCAAAGCATCCGCACACTGCATGATGGCCGCCATCAAGGGACCGTGCTACCTGACTCACGTACACTGTATACAGTACGTGTATATTGGAACATTGGTGTTTCGAAATACACCCGTATCTGCATACCTATTTGATAACATATGCCTAGAGCGCTAATGTTATTTAATCTTCCTAACTTAGATTTTTTTTTTCGAAACATGCAGAATGTCAATACGGCGTTAAAAATGCTGACTTTTCCAATAATGTCCAGCTTTAATTACCATATTGCCATAACAGAATTTAATTCGATAGTTAGTTCGAAACTGCAGCCACTGTGCATTATATGAAATGCTGTCTCGTTGGGCGTATTTGAACCGGAAAGCCCCGCGGGTGCCTTTCTGAATTTCCGGTCAAATTAATTTCCTCTTCTATTAAAGAGTCGTAATACAATTTTTGAAAATGTGGTTGTTTCGCCCTTGTAGAGGGTAGCATTAAACGCTAGCTTTTCGGAGATCCTGCCTAGACATTCACGTATCCATTACCTCGAAGACAAATTTCCTTTGAAATTGAAATGAGATTAGCCAAAATGTACTCGGGGCTGCAGTTGCTCGAAAGTCTTACAGCGAAGCACCAAACCTAATTGAGGTTGATTTTTGGTGCGGTTCCTACTCCGAGTTTTCCTTTTAAAAATAATGAGTCAAGAGTTTGAGTCCCGCGGCTCCGACGGTTTTTCCTCTTCCCAAATTACAGGGGAAGTCTATTGTCGTCTAATTCGCAATTATCGATATGATCGAAATTGGTCGTCCTGTCTCTTTCTCTCTCTATTCAATCCTATGGTTTCCGTATAGAACAATGCGTCATTAGTCGAAAAATAACTCGGGGACATTATTTAAAGATCTCCCAGGATGATAATTGACTCGCTCGAATTAACCATGTAATACTTAAGATCGATACTGCGGTGTAACTCACGCGTCGATCGCTCGACGTCTTAGAAATCTTAGGGGAATTGAACTTACTATGCGTGATGCTTTATCCATTAAGTGGTGACACGTTATCTTATCAACATGGTACAGGGTGTGTTATAGCGCTTCTATGGTATTGCGCCAGCTAATTAATCAAATGCATTGATTGCACTTTGGAAGCTCTGTTATCCGGTTTAAGAAGTTGTAAGTATTCTTCCCAGATTGCTTGAAAACTAAGTTATTTATTTACCCCGTCAACATGGCAATGTACTGTAGACATGCAAAAAAAAGCATCATCATCATGACCAAGTTCCGGATCAAGATCCTAGAAACAGAAAGCTTCCGAACTAGACGGACACGAAGGACGTGATGTCGTACGTGTACCCTTTTTATAGAATCACGGAATTCATCGTATATCATCGTTTGGAGGTACTTTCTTTAGTGTTTCTCCAACGTCATTCTGTTTCATTAACCGTATACATGTATTAAATTATTTTACGGAATGAAACTAGGACCCACATTTCCAAAAAAAAAATAAAAAAGTATAAAATCATTTTACCTACATGTATGAAAGGACCCTATAAGCCCGATGCAATAGTGATGCTAAAACCGTCGAAAGATATAGCACTTCCGTTTCTCCTAATTAAATCGAAGCCCGTTGGTTGTGGTTAATGTCAGTTGCATAAGCTCAAGTGTCCCTTTACAATTCAATTTTTAAGTTAAATTTTTTAATTAAAATTTTTGAACAACGTATTTCAAAAATGTGTTTTAATAAAGTCCTCTATCATTTCTTCAAAAGGAGAATTTACGTTTATTTTATCATAGATAATAACTAGGAATATACCTGCTTTATAGTGTGGAACAAGTCTAGCTTAGGCAAATAACCCAACATCTTTTAATTGTATGCAAATTTAATTCACGTGCAGCTTCGCACACCTCTTCAACCCATGCATGCATTAAAATTCGACGTTGGCTAAGATTAATTTTCATTTAAATCACCAGGAAACGTTGAACGATTGATGTCCCTAATGCTTTCAATTCGCTCCATTTTAATTTGCATGGTAACGAATTCCTAGCGCTTAATTCCTAACTGAAAAAAAAGATAATCTCACTTTGGAGATTACTTTGGACATAAAAAACGTATAGTCCGTACATCTATTTGCTTTTTATTTAATGTTTGCAAAATAATCGACGTTTCTGTAATTAACAAATTGCCCATTAATTAACGGTTGCGATGAGTAGGCTAAAAATACTTAATGGATAATTTGCTCGGAAATGCAGACACCTAATGCTGCACGATAAATCGTTTGGTATTTGTTTTTATTAAGCTGATTGTGATCCATTCTAGGATTGGATTTAATTTAAACGTTTCATCCAAAAAAGCTATTAAGCGGTTAGAGGTGCATTTTTTTTAACGTGATGGAGAAAAACGAAGGACGCATTAAAAGTTAAATGGCGAAACAAATCCTTAACTTCGACAAGCGTGTCATTTCAAGAAGAACACGTTTCTACTACCCATCCTAAGGCATGGACGAATGAAACTAATGCGATTATTATAGACTGACAAATTTTGAAATCCATTGAGATTCGTCATAACGAGGTTTCTCACGAACACGTACATGTATTTGTGTAATTGTTGGTGTTTTGTCACAATAGGGTAAGAACACAGAATGCTTATTGCAGGCGCTTACCACTCGGCGTACACTAGCGCCACTAACCGAAATAAGAATGCGGCATGCTTTTAAATGAGGGCGCACGCAAAAAGCTTAGCCGAGCCAGACTGAGCTTACAAGAAGCGCTTATAAACTTTCAAGAATGTTTTTAAAATTTTTTTGGAATCTGAAAGCAGATGTTTAAGACACAGAATGGCACACAGATCACTATTGGTTAAAAGTGTGGCCATCGATTGTATACCGCCTATGTACCCTAAAAACGTGCCCCGCACTCATCATGAGATGCCAAGGCGCATGTGGAAGGTTTTACGCGGAATGTTTCACCTAGCATAACGCATGCAGTGACACCACCAAGCACACTGACCATCACGCTGATATCAGCGTTCATTGTGCGCCCCAAGGCTGGAAACAGAAAGATGAAAACAATCGGGAAAGAATTTGAAAGAAGCACGTCGAAAATAAGCATTCAGCGTGTTCTCACCCATACACATAACACGTTGCTGCTCGTATTTCGTTTTCAAAGTAAAATTCTTAAAAACTTGTTCGGAATAGGTTAGAAACGTATTTCTGCGTCAGTTTGTATTTGCAGCGTGGGTTAAGCTTAAGCCAATATTTATGGAGCAATTATTTTCTTCGAACAAAGGTATCTCAGATTAGAAACACCCATTTATCAAACAAGAGTAGAAACCACGCCAGCCATGCAGCTTCCAATAAATGTGAATCTATACCCTTTCATTGTGGTTGCTATCGTATTAAGCGGCTTAAATGTCGTTATAAATTAGTTTCCGACGAATATTGTGATATTTTATGCGCTGCAAATATTTCTACCGTCGAAATAAATTTCGGCATAAAATGTTATGACATGTTCATTGTCGTAAATACGCGCGACACCCAATATGCAAAATAGAGGCTCGAACGTTTCAGGCGGATGTAGGCTATACAATTTCTGATATTGGAAGTATTTTTAGTTTTCCCGTTGCGAGGATTTGTGTAGAGTCACGAAATTGAGATATAATTTCTGAAATGTTGTCGAAGAGCCGTCACGTCCGACTGCATCGTAAATAAGCCGGTTTTTGCATTTAAATGGAAATTTCGTGAAATTTGGTCAACGCTTCTCTCGCTATTTAAGATGTTCGATGAACCGACTGGAAATTTAATTTCCGTACGAAAATCATAGCGGCGGAAACGAAAAACAACTTTGTGATTGCGTGACGCTGGAATTGACGATGAAACGGATCAGTCGCATTTGCCTTTTATGCTCGTTGACATGTGCGAGCAAATTTTGGAACTGATTTTATCATAAAAATATAACATGAAAAGATTTCATTTTGACTGAACGGTTTCAATTTCACTTTTATTATGGCATCTTTGAGTAAACGGATCCATTTTCTATATATCGAATATGAAAAAATTGCGTCGTTTACATTTGGGTTTGTGGAAAACGTTCCTGGATTCACGTGTCTTGCTTTAATATTGTCGAACTTCGTTAAAACGAATCGCAGGATAGGTACAAATTCGTACGTTTAAACCGCAGAGGGTTTTGTAACTTTCATCAAGGAATTCTCCGTAATAATGCACCTTTTTTTTATTTTTGTGTAAATTCGTTTTACATATAACGCAACACAAATGCTCGGGAACTCGAAAACTCATTAGCATTATTCGAAAATACGTCTTATATCCGAAATCCATACCTCCTAACAGGGAATTTTAAAGTCTTATTGATAATGATTAATTATCTCCTGATTTTTAATTCGTACTAAGCATAGGCTTGCATGTTTGATCGCATCAAATTAAAAATGTGTATACGTTTATTATTAATCGTGGGGTTTAACTTTCGTCGATTTAATGCATGAAAATCATTTTTCGTGGCTTAACCTGTTTTTTGTGGGAAGGATTATAATCTAGAAACTGCGCATTCTGTGAAATTATAAGAAAATAAACCGGTACTCCACCTCGTGATTCAACGGCAGATTTCTCAGCAATATTTCAATTCATGGTTCATAAATTGCCAGTAAAATTAAAAAAAAAATGTTTTTGCCGCAATGCTCGTTGACGATTTAACGATGACTGTCGCGACGTAGAAAAACAGACTTGTTTAAAAACAGTGGCAACCAACACTCGTCAAACGAGTTCTGATAGTGTCGCCATAAACTTCCCCTGAACTCCAACCAAATGGGATCACTGATAGCATAGGAGATAGCAGTGATTGCCTGCCTTCAGGGGTTAGGAGGGCGCTAAGAGCCAACATCAAACCAGCCAATTTTTTTTATTTTTTTTATATCTAAATGTACAATCTCGATATTTTCTGCTTGAATAACACCGTTTTAAATCAGAAATCCATGACTCCCTTACTTATTAATAGCATGACCCGTATTTGGATTTGAAATCTTATTAGAGCATCCTTCTTTCAACATTTGATGGCTTCCGAGCTCAAAAACATAGCGTGTATTTGGAGTACTTTTCTTATTTATTATTTTTTGAAATTATGCATAGGAATATTATACTTAAAATGTTGAATCTTTATTTCTAAAAATTGTAACAGAACAACGCGATAGAAAACGATTTTTGAATCGAAAACTGAAAGAATTCCACTATTTAACTCAAGTTTCTTGACATAAATTTAACTTTTGATATTTTTATAGGAATCGGAATTTTAAAGTATGTTTTTGTTTTTCGTAAGTATGGAGCAAGGATCACTTATGCTAAATCTGAACAAATATCTGCATGTATGGCGGAAGGAAGGTATACTTTAAATGTTTCCGGAATAAAAGAAGTATGTAGACGGTGGTGGGATTTTACTTATACCAGTGAATGTGATTTTATATATATATTCCTTTCAAACAATATCCTTGCACTCAAAGAGACGAAAAAAAAACAATTTTCTACTGAAGTTATTGCTTCCATCCTATGTTTGTTTTACAAAAAAGATAACTTTTTTATATTGGAAAAACTCAGCCTGTGCCAAAATCAATAACGCTTTGAACATTTGTTTGCTCAGACGTTGATTGAAAAAAAAGAAAACAAAGCTTTCTAATGAGTTCCGTGTTCACCAAACAATTTGGAGGAATAGTAGTAAATAAGGTGCTATATATATTCCTTGATCAACATCGCTCTGTTTTAATGCAATCAACGTTTACCCCATTCGTGGATATTCACTTAAACGAATATCAATTTACATATTCTTTCGAAAGTGGAATGCGGTGCAATTTAATTTACTTTACTCGTATGAAATATTTTATTTTCTTCAGCCGAGCATTTTTGGATTATACTGAGTCCTAATTTGCATATGCAACGTGCTACCTATTTTAGTTTTTCCATGCAAGCGAGCTAGTGCAAGCTTGCTGTCTTGACATTCTTTTTAATACAGTGCACTTGTAAAATTCATTTACTTGTTAGTAAATTTTCAGAATCTAGGAACTGAAAATATTACTTTTATTTCTACTTAACTAATGTAGTTAAATTACAATTTATTTCATATTTAAAGAAATTTATACAAAGAAAAACAAGATATAATAATAATAATGTATATAAATTTAAATTATATACGTACATGTATAAGCTAGAGTGGGTTTTATTCTTAGACTCAAACATGTTTTTGAGACAGAAGGCTTCCGCAAAACAACGTCAATAACATGTGAAATTTGCCGCTTTGATGTATATTAGTGACATTTTTAAGCAATCGCATTTTCGTTAAAAATAGAAAATATGATGCTAAGATGCTTACAAATAGATTTATCGAAGAAAATCATATTATTTTGTATTTAGTTTTTGCTCGGTGCTTTCGACAAAATTCAACGAGTACGCAGGTGCATTTTCGTTGCGAGGAGTGACAAAATCTTATTATCCTCATTTGTCAAGGGATTTTCGACTTAAAATGTCATCTTTATTTATGTCATTTATTCCTGTGTTTCGATACAAAATTCATCACACGGGTAGTAATTTTCTTTGAGAAGGATAGCACAATCATAATCCTACTTATCTGCAAAGCTTTGAAAAACCGGACTTTAAATTTTATTTATGTATTATATCTCCTTAGTGACTTATCTATCGAATTTTTTAGATTATTTTTCAGGGAGGGAATCATTAGATTTCTCACTGATCACGAATAAAAAGCATTGATAACATTTGTTGAAAAGTGTGAAAGTGAGTCAAAGAATAGTTTTAAAACTTGGAGACACGCTAGAACATCCAAAACATTCTAATGACACATTCTTCAAAACATAAATACGTATAGGAATAATATTTAAAACGCCATTATATGTGTTTTTTTGCAAATGTATTCTCATACAGTATTGCAGTAATTAATGCAACCATTGTTGTGTTGCAATAAGAAACATAGCGCTTTATATTTTCTGAAATTTTGAAATATCCACGATTGTAAAAATTCAACTACGTATGTATTAAATGCAGTGAAATTAATAATAGAAGAAAACAAAAAAAACTTCAAAATTTTTAAATGTCTTATTCTTTCTATTGTAATTAATTAATAACTTCATTTCGTACTCGTTACATGCATAGATCACTGGGGATCACTTATTAAATTTAAATAAGATATGAAATTAACTTCGTGTTTTATATACAGACAAATTTTCTCATTGGAATTATTTGCAAATGACTTAATTATCGATAAATTTGCTACTTGTACATTTATGTGGAACGACACATTTTTCGTATACGAACATAAAGATGCCTTTTTGAAAGCTTGGATGTTTTCAAGAAATGCGGACAAATTCCGCTGCGTTAGGGGCCATTCAAAAAGGAGGTCCTCAAAATTTGCCAAAAATCCCCCTAATATCCCCGGTTCGCACTGTGTCCGTTCAATCAGGAACTTCCACTCCTTCCCCCTCATTTGAACGTCCGAAACGTAAAAAAACATTAATCGGAAAATTTTGAAAGTTTTGGAAGTATATACATGTATACCAAGAAAATGTAAAATTTGTGCTATGAAAAGGTTGAGAATTTTGCCAGTTTGCCCTCAAAATCTTTTGTAAATTTTGCAAATTTCTTATCGGAAACTGTTGAAAATTTTACCAATCTTTATTCGAAAACAGTTGAAAATATTGAAGATTTGTACTTGGGAAAAGGTGGAAAGTGTTGCAAATTTGTCATTGAGAAACCTGGAGGTACCCTGTATTCTGACTTTTTTTTAGGGAACCCTTTTACTTAGGGAACTGATTTTATTTTGCATTTTTTTTTACAAGTGGACGACCGAGATGTTCATACCCCCTCCCTCCCTCCTGTCCACATTGTGTCCGTCACTCAACCTATCCCCCTACACGAGGACGGTCTTTTTGAATGGCCCCTTACGCGATAACTGTAGTGATCGCGTTTCTTGGTAATCATGTTTCACTATTGGCAATGTTCACTTAATCTCGACTGAATAAAACACGAGCTTCCTCCGTCTTGTTTTTGCAACCCCTCAGTCCGTGCATGGATGCGAGGAGACCTCAGGCTGCTTCGTTATTTGCTCGTAAATTTATTGGTCTATTTCACTGAACACAGCTTACACGTTGGAACGGCGTTCTTGCAGGGGGATTTCCCCCATGTAGCTTTTTTTCCCCCTGAGGAAATAACTTCTAGCTTTACATGTAGTATATTTTGTTTTTTGTTTTCCTTCGTCATTTTCTATGTACATGTACGACGTATTTATATCGCCATGCATATAAAATATATTCAGGACACGTACGTTGTCCCATTTCGTTTCATCTCATCGTCAATTCAAGCGCTGATGCTTATTTACTACTCGCCAGAAGAAGGCTTATTACGGCGTGTTTATATATTTATAAAGGTGATTTGTTTGCCGTATCACCGGCTTCAATCCGTGTTCTAGTCGAGACAACCAAGATGGTCGCGATAATGAGGTCCTTAACAGCATCGAGCAAAATAATTTCTGTCGTACAATAACGACTACATCCGTCTAATCCTGCGGCTACGGCGCCAGTTTTCATTAAATATCCTTTGTAAAATCCGAGATCAACTTGTATAATTTATAAGTATTCACGCCGCGCCATCTAGCGCGAGAAAACACGAACACTGAACATACATGTACATGCGTAACAAAATATCTGAAACCTAATGTAAGTAATGCTACAATTTTAAGAATTGTGGCCACTTTCCTGAAGGGCTTAAACGTGGTCATTTTGTCAAAACCGCCTGGCATATGCGCATCAATTGAATGATGAGAGGTTTTAACATCAGGGTGGCCTGACTTCCCTGACCTGTGGCGACCCTGAACATCGAATTACGACAAACTCAGCAAGTGGCTCAAGTTGTTTGATAATCCCTTTATTTAACCAGCTAACCGGCTAAATAGAGGCTACGGCTATTTAGCCACTTATTGACACATTGCATTAACCTGCTTTTACGTGTACATACCGGTTGCTAGTCAAACGTTAACGTAATAGTCAAACTGTTTCGTGACTGCCCCAAGGATGTTAAGGATATTGGATATATAACATTGGTACGGCCACTCGTGGAGTACTGCTTTCCCATTTGGAATCCTTTTAGAACTGGACTTGTACAGGAAAGGGAAATGGTTTAACGTACGTCACCGGAATATATCAATGGGGCAACAGTGTAACGGACATGCAACGTTCCCTGGGATGGGACACACTGAGGACGAGGCGAGAACGACTAAGTGTGGGTCATTTCGAAAGACTGACAGTGCCTTCGAACATAAAACTGATGGTGGATGTCCTGGAACGTAACTGCCGCGGTGGTAGAAGTTACCATTCGAACCCATTAAAGGAGCTCCGTGCGCGAACGGATGCTTTTTATTGATCATACTTGCCACACGTGCAATACCAATATTGCATTACCAATATTTGCCCGCAGATTGGCGCTAGTGGTAAAAAAAATTAGAAGTAAGAATGGTAAGAACCGACGACTGCATGCGTACCCTAAGGATAGCCGTAAACTTACGGAGATACAATTTCTCTGAAGATGTTGGGGACCATCATGATGCAGTCGCTAAGACTGTTTTATATGGAATGCCCCCCTCCCCCTACCACATGGCACTATCTGTGCTGACTGTAGGGTATTGATTAGATTAGAATAGAATAGTCAACAGATGGCGAATCTATAGTTTGCTGTTTCGTTTTGAAATTTATTTCTAACTCTTGTTTTCTAAGCAATTGCCTAGATAGAATCACAACTGCGTGGGCATCCAACAATTTACAGTATAGGTCATAACTTTTTTTTTGTTTCTGCTTTTTCGGAAGTTATGAAATATGTATTTTTGAATTTTTCTGTATAATGAAATATGCATTACGAAAATTTGAATACGCCTATACGCATCGTATGCATATTGAATGCGAATTGTACTTTCGATAAGTATGGCAGTGCGTTGGGCATTGGCGAATATGAAACAAACATGAAATGCATTTTTCCGCCTTGTTTTAAAAGTAGAACTGAAGATCGATGGAAAGTAGGAAAGAATAATAATAATATTTCCAATGCCATCGCTTAGTTTTAATATAGTATGTAGCTTCGGTGAAGTACCCTCGCTGAATCTACGCTTAAAATTTGTTGCCATGTTCGCGTTGAAGGAAACCTTATTTTCATTCGCGAAATAAAACGTGAGTGCCATCTGCGCACTGGCCACTCGCGTACATAACGTGACATGAAAGCACTTTTTTTTCTTTCTTTCATCGATTGGTGGTTTTTGCTGCATTGTAATTGCTGCTTCCAGGGAACTGTTTCCTGTCGCACCGGAAATAAGGCGCAGGGTCGACATTATTGCTCAACACCGTCGTTATTGGGTCGGCAAAAATTGCGCCTCAAAGACAAGGAAACCGTTTTAGTGTCGAAGAGCCAAGTTCTCGAGCTTTTCCGTTGTTTTCAGAAGTTGCCCACGTATGGCCATTGTCCGGTTGGAGTGGCGAACAACGGATTGTATTTTCGCTCGTATTTGGAAAATTCTGCAGTTTTATCTACCAATTCAGGGTTATAGCCATTGTCACGCTATTATACGCTGTAGAAGTCACGCGAAAGAGAAAGATGCATCGCATTTTTTTAAATTTTTGGAACGAGAACACTAGTGGAACATGTCGGTCATAAGGGGTTATCCATAAAGGACGTCCGTAAAAGGGAGGGAGGATGGGGGGAAGGAGGGTATGTGAGAATGGGAGACAGGAAGAGGGAGGGGTTCAAGAAAAGTTGACGCCCGGATGTCAACATGTGCTTAAATTGTCACCAGTTTTAGATGATAAATTAATTGCATAGGTTATATTTTCTTGCTAGTCAATTTAATGGCAAATTTGCTGATTTGTAATAACATAATATTATAATATTATATAGGTCTGTGGTTCACCTTATTCAATTTTATTTCATCTACTTAAATTAATTCTATAATATTTTGTAGGTCTGTGGATCACTAATGGTAGTATTTTCAATGAAAAAATTTGTAAAGAACATATTATATAATTGCTTATGTAATCAACAAGCCGTTTTGAAAATTGGACAGGACATGTGGGGGGTTGGGGTTACATTAACATGATGAAGGCTGACAAGGTGGGGTCTATATACCTGGAAAATTACAGGACGTCCTTTATGGATGATCCCCAACCCGGCTATACCAAAATTCACTATTACAGCTGAATACGTAATCATCATGATGGACCATTTTGAGGGTGGAAAAAGACAATAGGCGTGACCCTCGAAACACCAAACTTAAACTTTATTTTTAAGTATTTGATGGTGTTTAAGCCCTAGACGTACCATTTATTTGGTGTTGATGGTGTTCAAATACTTAAAAATAGAAAAAAAAATGTTTTTGAGGGTTTTTTTTACATCGGTGTTTTGAAATTTCCATCAGTTCGCCTTTTGAGCGACGTTATGTGATTATTTATCGTCATTATACCGGTACCACGTGACGTAAATTTATTCAACTGGCGAAAGTTACCCGATTTTATTGTAATTGATGATTCAATGAAAAAGTCTCTTGATTTCGGCTCATACTTAACTCTGCATAAGTTCAATTATAAAACATTACTATACTGATTGTAATGTAAAAATACAGAAGTATAATAATTGGATTAAACGTGTATATTGTCAGTAACATGGTTGAAATCAAGTTTTTTTTAACAATTGACAGCAAGTATTGGATAAATAATCAAACGAATTAATCGAATTTTATTAAAGCTCCTGCAATGGGATTCCGAATAAGCAGTCAAAAATAGTTTTAAATAATAAAAAAGAATTTTTTTTGGCTAATTTTGAGAATCTAGTCTTGACATTCTGTCCGTGATGCATTGTTGGCTGAGGCTCTTCAGTTCACGGTTTTTGTCTGCTTTTATATGGACGACCTCACGCACTCCGCATTTCTATTTCCTCTTGTGTGGGATTAGAGTCAATAAAATTCCTGAAGAGCACATCTATCCCAAACTACTCGCTAGAAAAGATCGAGTTGGTGTCAATATTGAACGGTCGGTGCCTTTCATCGCCTTCTCGCTTTATATTAAAATTTGACATTGTTGCCATTGTTGCATGGGCAATAGCCTATGAATGGCTGCCATAGAGAGAAGATTGGAAGGGGAAAATGGCCTCTTTCATTTTTGTGGCTTTTTAAATGCTACGCTAAGGCATAAACACGTGTAATACACTACTTGAGCATCCCAGCGACTCACCGGCATTGTTTCTTTATTTTTACATTGTGCATGAAGTGGTTGCAAACACTCGTAACAAACACATTTCATTCGAGTAAAGCGTGCGGTGGCGCGGAGGTCATCGTGAATCGCAAATTTATGATGTCGATCGAGTTGACTATTAAGCCGTGTACACACTATCACCAAACCAAAACTAAAAACTCCAAATGGGGGACTTTTTTGGTTTGTGGCAGCGAAACAAATGACGTAGCAAAAACTGTCAAAAATCAAGTTTGCGAACAAAGTTTGGCGTTCCCGACGAGTGCCTGGGAGATGAAAGGGAAATAGCCAAACTTTTTGGCGGTGGCGCTGCTCTCGACGCTTCATGTGCACGATGTCGATGATACTGCAGACGACAGCATATCGTATCTATCGTGTGTCCTCTGTCGTCTGCACAGTTTTGTCAATGTGGTTAGTTGCAGTGTGTATAAGCGCAAGTTTTGCAAAAGTATAGTTTGTATGAATTTTTAATAGAAACTAGTTCACGTTGAAAGTTTGGGGTTTGTGGTTTTTACTTGGTTTGGTGGCTAGTGTTTAGCCGACTTTAGAGATACCTGCATGCAAACATAAAGTTTACTCATCGCAGATGTGCAATTGTTTTTATAAATTAGTTTAAAACATTCAATCCATGTTACCGCTGTCTTTAAACCAATTAATTAGTGCATTCCGTTTGCACAGGTGACTTCACGACTGCCAAAGTACGATTCGTCCAAGCCTCTGTCTGAATACCCCTAATATGTATTCGGTATTGCGCACATTTGCATTGTACGCACTCTGCACGCAAAGCCATGAAACGTTCATTAACGCAATATTCGTTCGCCGAAATTTAGTAAATCGTGCCATAAAACGTACTTTCGGATAAAATAAGCAGTTTCGGCAAAACCGGAGAATTGCATTAAGCGAAACGCTCTCGTCTAAATAAACGGCGTTTAGTTTAGCCAACTCAGTTTTCCATCTGCTCTGGGCCGCTCGCATGCAATTTGATTTTATGAGTATCTGGTTATGATTTAATGTGCGCCTATTAAATCATCGGAGATTTAAACGATAGACCAGAAGCTAGCTTTTTGATCAACTGAAACGTTTTGCCGCGCTCACAAACGATTAATTCCGAGAAATTTCGCTCATGCGCGTAATTTTGATGAAAATATGCGAACGTTTTTCGTAGATAATGCCACCATGCACAACTGCTTTTGCGGAACCGACATTTTAAAGTTTCCTGCTTTTTAACCGAATCTGCCTGCAATGCGAAAATCTCGAAGATTCGCATTTCATGGAAGGTTAAAAATTATTAGCATCCCGGTTATGCGGAACAATAAATAAATTTAGAAATTTTCAAAGGTCATCATGCGTTCCCCGTGAATTATTTTAAAGTGTTATATGGCGCCCGCAGTGCAATAAATAGTAGACCCGGGGGAAGTTCTGGTATCATTTTCACTTATTGTTTTGACTTCAGTGATTTTGAAATTTCGCATTGCGGGTCTTGGGTCTATACTAATATATCTACAGTGAAACTTCATTTTTTTTTAGTTGTACGAATTAACTTTCAGTTCCGTCCTAGGGTATGGCCATATTCTGAACGATTTCTGAACAAATAATTTTCGGCTAAAACAAATGCATTTTCGAGTTTCCGGGCATTCGCGCTGTTATATGTTAAAACGAACTTTAGACAATATGAATATAAAGGTACAGGTGTACATGTAACGGGGAATCTCTCATAAAAGTTGCACCACCTTCCAATTCATCTATGCAGCACATGTACGAGGGGGGTAAAATTTCATTAAAACGTTCATGAAACTTTAGTAATTCTTATTGCTGAAGTCATGTTTTTGAGTTCTGATGATATGCAAACTATACGGTTTAATTAAACAAACACATTGTGACATCCCTTGAGATTCGTCTTAACGATGTTCGACTGTATACGTGTACGTTGTAAATGTTATGATTTTGTTTTTTTTCATCATACAAGTAATAAAGGGATCCACTAATGTCGGAGAAAAAGGGATTAAATCAAGTATTTTGATTTTCGAAATTTAATTCGGATTAGCGATACTTGACCTGTAATATTTGGGAGTAAGGGCCAGGGGAGGCCGGGTGGGGGAGAGTTACATGTAACTGAAATGGGGCAATGATGCTCTTTTAAAACCGCGCAGTTTTCTGTATTCTTGTCATTGTTGTTTTATAGCCACTTTAGAGCAATAGGAACGTCGTAAATTTTTAAAACGTTATTGTCGAAATACTTTCCGATGATATACGGCATGTTTCTATGACTACCTTTATACGTAGCTTTTCATCTGTTAGAAAGGATTCGTTACAAAGAAGCGAGTATTAAAATCCCTTGTTCGAGTTAATTCGAGTTCCATTCGAGGTCTACTTTCCTTAGTTGTTGTTCTCGGAAATCTCGACGAATTAAGGGTAAATTTCCGAGCAAAACTATTCAATGCTGGCTATTTTCCGCAGGAAATAAATCCTCGATGTGGCTAATGCGCGTTGCGTAAGGGACCATTAGTAGCTGGCTCTTATTTTCCGTCGTTAACATTAACAGCGCGCCCGTGAGCGTCGTTCGAACTACTAATGACTGTTATTTGCGTCTATAACGCTCTATCAAAATGCGCAACACGGTCCAAAAGGGGTAATTAGGCGGAAGGTAATCACGCTCCTTTCAAAGTGCAACTTCGTGTTTGAGGTTTCGGGGAAAAATAAAAAAGCATAGATGGCGCTAGCTGACGCCCCTTTCTAGTGCTAAAGTAAACATGGCCTCCTGTTTTCCCTCGGAAACGAAAATAAAAGTTACAAGTTACGAGAATGCGAGGCGATGATTTATTCGAGAGAGAATGGTTTCGTATCCAAATATTTAAATGTAAATACTGGGAGATATTAAGTACATATACTTAATAACCGAACGTTTTCTTAATAAATATTACTGTGGCAATATGAGCCAATTCACGTCAATGGAAAAACTTTGAAAAATATATTATTTCTTACAGTTGGATGTTTATAAGTTTTTTTTTAAAAGCTGATTTTGGTATAAAATCCAAAATATTTGCTAGAATATGCCTTAACTTAAATTAAACGGTGTTAATGAATTGCTAAACAGTTAGAGCCATTACATTCGGGAAGGACGAAATGCATGGCGGCCTTTTTGTCAAAACTCCGCATTCGCGAAAACTAAAAAATGGCTAAATGAAAATTTATTTAGGGCCGGTTGCACCAACAGAGATTAACAATAACCTGGGGTTAACCTTCTGCGTAACTCGAGGTTAACCCACCGTTGTATTGCACAAGCACGGGTTAGGGAAAAATAAAGAGAAAATTTACCCAGCCATAGACAGGTTTAACCTCTGACTATTATAGGAAAAACGACATGGCGGACACTACGGATGAATCTGATGAAGCTAAGGAATTGTGTATGCTACACCACCAGGCGCAATCTGGCAGCATTGGTCAAAGTTAGTTCCTTTCCCGTCCTCCATTTTGTTTTCAGCAGGCTAAACATGGGTTCTATAACCCTGGGTATATTTCATCAAGAGTTAATTGGTGCAACAAACATCTAACCCGCCGGTTAAACTGGAATCAAATTTTAACTTAAGGTTAGTAAACGTCAGATTTTAACCTTAAGTTAATTAATTGGTTCAACCTGCCCTTATATAGTGTCTTTTTAGCTGTAGCCATTTACAGGAAGGGCTAAATTTTTTAAATATGTGCATGAGCGAGCGTTTAAAATTGGATCATTAGCATTTTAATGGTACGGCTTTCAAAATCTGTCAGCAACGAGGTATCAAGGAGAAAATAGCTGAGCAGGTGGCGCTATTAGTTTTACAATCCCACATTAGCTATTCGTAAATGGTGCTGTCAAGTCAAGCCGCTAAATAGCTAACATAGTGGCAACGGCTATTTAGCGACTCATTGGCATACTCTATGTATTTTAATTAATTTATGGTTGGGGGAAATGTAGGTTCGAACAGCTTTAACGGGTTAAATTCAATCGTTTCAATTCAACCGGATAGCAGACATTGAGGCTTTTTAACATTGACCTAGTGACATTGGTCGCGCCAATAATTCATTACATTAAATCCAATATTTATAACTAATTGCGTGTGAATCAAAACGACTGTCGCGCGCAGAATCGATAAAACGATCGATAAAAAAATGCAATGAATCGATGCACATGGCGTGCGTCGTTGTATTTGTTTTGACGCACTATTTTGGCAACTCGGATGATGAAGTGCTGACCCATTTTGCTTTACTTTCGCTGTAAATTTAGATCGGCCATCTTTTTTTATTTCTGGAACCCTCAGATGTTGCTTTAGTTTGTCCTTTTTTGTTTTTGTTTCGAGGCTATTGCACTTTCTTCGCCAATTTTTTCATGCTTATTTTGACTGAAGACTACTCCCTCATCCCTAAAGGCTAATTGGCTAATAGCTAGAAATAAGATGATTCATTGTGCTTTCAAACCATCCCATCTTAAAAATAAAGGTTTGTTCGCCTGGTTCTTCGAAATCTGCAGCGAATGGCTTCTCGCATCACTTTCGTATACGAAAAGTGCCACGAAATTTATGCATCGAAGCAATATTACAAACAGGTTCTAAGTGCTTCTAAATGTTTTCCAAAATTACACTTCAGGGAGATTATAAATTGTTGAACTAAAAAGAAGAGTATCGAAAACGACATCGAGATAACTTTCATTTACATTTATAGTAGTTCTGGTTTAAGGTTCAGTGCGGAACGTACAGATAAACAGAACAATTGTAATAAAATTATTCCAGCAATTGTTCTAGCACTCTAATCGGTAAACTTTAGCAGTTACTTGAGGCTATGAATGTGTTTTGCTTTAATGTCCAAGTTTTTGCATAGAACTTGCGTGACGTGGGTTGGATTTCTTTATACAATACGTTGGGAATTATACACGTACGTATGTTTTAAACTAGCATTTGTCGATCTATAGCATCTGACGTGTTTACCAGTGAACGAGGAAAGCATATTTTTTCCAATACTTTTGGAACGGTGCCATAAAATTAACGCGCAATTTTATAAAACATATGTTTCCTATAATTTAGCACAAAAAATTAACTACTAAAGAAATACTTGTGAATGTACGTGGCTGCATGCAACACGTTATGTACGAACGAACATGTTTTGGCTATGTTGTTCTTAATGGAACCTGAACATGTTTTAAAAGCAGTCATATTTAAGGATTGTTGAAAAAAGGATTTAAAAAAAACACGTTTATGATTGGTAGTTACATGTACATAATTGGTTTTCACATCTGCGTATATATATACATAAATATCGGCCAGGTCTGAAATGTCAGCCAAGCTGGATTTTTTGTTTCAAGTTTCGGTGCTGCGAAAGTTTTACGACTTTGTTTACTGTAAGGCGAAGAGAAATACGAAAATCCCAGATGCGCTTCGCTGGTAATGCTCAAACATAAAGCTCATCTCGAGTGCATCGTATTTCATCGAAAACAACAAAACTTATGAAATTTAGCAATCTCATATGAGAAGCTCAAATTACGAAGCTATGGTTTGTCGAGAGTTTTTCAAATGAAGATGAATCGTTGAAGGAAAAGAAAGAACATTCACGTGTAGTCTGAAATTAACAAGGGAAATACAGTATTGCAAGTTCCAAGCTTCGCTTTTGCATTCGGGGCATCCTGAATACCTCGAAATATAATCTTTATTTGCTTCGGATGTATTGTACTATGACCCTATTCATGTAATTATTTTTAAGGCATTGTGAATTTGGAAATTAAGTAAGATTTTTTTTTCATTTGATAAAGGCACGATCAAAACGGCGTATCTTTTAAAATTTGTTTTGAAATATCTTTGAATTTGTCGATATTTGTAATCGATAATAACAATTTATTATTTTGACTTAAAAAATTGACTTTTAAAGACCTTTATTTGAGCTGGAATAGTGTACGCTTATCTTAAATAGTTTTATATGAAATATTAAAAGTTAATGTAAAATATATTGATATATTGTACAGTGTAAGATCAATATTGTCAAAATAATAAGTCGCTTGATCGTTTACTAAATTCTTCGAAAAAACTATGTAGGCCTACAAGTACATTGGAAAGTCGTGACTCAAATTTTCAGTTTCATTTGTTGATTTATGTTGTTGTTAAGTGAGTATGTACTAATAAATGTACAGTTAAAAAGTGTTCTATGCATGTATATGAGTAAAGGATGAATTTGAAGTAGACGTAAGTTCTATAAATAATTCAGGGGTGAAAAAATGCATGTTTGAAGCAGACGCGCTTTGTATTTTGTACATTTAAGTTGAATTTTGTACGACAGTTTTGTGAGGTTTTTCACACATTCCTGATGGACATTATTTATTTAGGAAAGCTTATTCTTTTCAGCGACCAACTCGAAACTGTCATGAGCAATTATTGTAGTCAATTTTAAATAGTTGAAAAATTCAGTTATTTGACCAAATGAGGCTGATGTTCACCGGCATTAAGGTTTCCTTATGGACAAATCTTGGGAAATTGAATCACGGATTATTTCTATTACTTTTATCTTTAAGGAAATGTACAAAAATACTTATATATTTTTTTAAATTCAACCAAGTTGAAGGTGTGTTAAATTCGTGTCAGCCTTCGACATTGTTGACGTACATTACAGGTTTCATGACAGCTTGCAGTATTGTTAATTTAAGCGTTCCAATTAGTCTCTAGTTATTGAGTAGGTTATTGCAAAAAGTCATTAGATACATACAGTATAACATTCATTTTCGTGTATCTAAGATTTTGATTTTCTGCTAGGGCACTCTGTTTATGACAGAATTTCACCGTTAAAAATTTGAATAACGTAGTTTCATTCTTTGAACTTTTAATATGCGTACCAACTTTACTGAACACCCGGGAATAACTTTTTCTAGCTACATAGAAGCGTGAATGCAGCTGTTCCTTCAAAAGTCAAACTCATCTACATTTTTAAAGAGTATGTCTTCCTGTAATACGTTCTTGTTGGGAACTTTTCGATGATTGTCTAGGCATGAAATGAAATATTTTCCACTTTGAAAGTTGAAATTTTAAATTGTAAATTTCTTTCTTTTTAAATTCCCCACGCGTTTATTTGAACTGAATTGGAAAGTACACTTTTTTTGCATCTTGATGACATTTTTTTTGAAATTTCAAACGATGCTTTTAATCATTAAAAATTAACGCGTTAGGGAATTTTTAAATTGAAAATTTAAATTTGAAAAACTAATGACAGACAGCAACGGGGATTTAGCTCATATGCTTGATGATTCTGGTGATGATTTTTTTTTAAAAAAAGTGAAAACTGACAATTCCTATAGCTACAACCTTCGTTATCAATTTTTGTTGTTGTTAAAAGTATTTAATTTCATGGCTAAACTATCTTCAGCCTCCTTCTCCAAAAGATGGAACGTAGACCCTCTTATCAAAAAAATTTAAAAAATCCATCACAGTGCACCTCCCACTGGTCCCATTCCGCATTATTTTTATGTTTACGTCTAGTTAAAAAAAATAAACGATAAAATTGAAAATTCATAAATTAAAGAAAATGAAGAGAAAAGTTTGAAGAATTTTTAGAGAATTGGAGTAACATTTACGGAACCTGGTATTTTTCTTAGTTTTTCTCATCACAGATTTAGCCTTGGCCAAACCGCTCGCCCTCTCCAAACTGTTCGAGGGGTGAACGCCCGTTAAGCTCGTTTTTAATTAAGCTAATAGTGGATCGTCCTAATGGCACGGCTAATTAAAGTAATCTTCTCCCGGCGACCATATGGCAACATTCTGCGGTTGCAACGCTCCGAGGAACGCAAATTTGTTCAATTTTTTTCCCCTTCCCTCTACGGTTTGCAACGTCGCAGTTTCGCGAGCCATCCGCGAATCTTAGAAGCAAAGTTGTTGGCGTGGGTTTAATATAATATAGATTTTCAAAAGTATTTACCTTGTGCGGTGCTTTTTGGGTGCGCTTCGTCCGCCTTGTACTCCTTTAGCCGTTGCCGTTTATCTCTCTTCTTCGCCGCGCCTCGATGCGCCACCGGCCTTTATCGGTTCCGGTCCCCGCGCGACGCTACCCACGCGCTCCTCCGACGACCAATCAGAGACGAATGCGTCGACGAGGAGGAGGAGGAGGAGGAGATGGACGACGGTGGCGACCTCTGACCCCTCGCGAGGATGACGGAGGTGGGGGTGGGGTGAAGGGCCGTGCGAATTGCGTCACTAACGGGACTTTCGATTCATGATTTTTGGATTTTCGATCGAGGTTGCTTTGAAAAAAGTCACTCGGAACGGTAGGGGTACTCGGACGGAAGTTTCGCGAATCGCGATGTAGCGGTCGTCGAGTCACGAGAAATCGACACTTCCGTTGATTTAAAAAACAATTCATTGGAGGAAATCGGTGTTTACGAACCAGTGGATGCATTCCTTTTAAACGCGTGACTTCGGCAGTATCAAAGTGTGATTCGCGAAGTTAATGTTGGAGTACCCCATCTGTAACATCATCGCGTTTTAAATTTGGATGAAACGTGTAGACTAAATCTGGATGTTTTTTACGACTGGAAATGTTATTTCTTGTCATGTATCCGGTTGTGTAAAACATTGATCTTGTCTACGAGCATTAATCCATATGTATATATGATGCAATAAAGGTACTCGGAGTACCTTACAGTACCAATCATACTGTATTAGTATGATTCGAAAATTTCTGTATGTGTATACCTATTATATGTTACAGCGGCTCTGGCGTACCTCCGCGCAATGTCCGTCCCTGTCAAGCTCTGTTAGAACAAGGGGCATTATCGATACGATAAATCTGATTTTTCCTAATGGAGCGACTTAATTAGACTGCGTCAACGTGGCGAATTAAGAGTCACGTGAATGACCAAAAACATTCCTAAAGTTTTTTGAATGATGTGAGAAATAAGAGAAAAGACTCGACATTTTTTATATTTTAGTTAAAAGTTAAAACCTCATGGACTGCTTATATCTTTAAGAAAACTTTAAGCAACATTTTTTATACATTTTCTTTAATTTTCAACAATGAAAAACTAATATGAAATCATTAGAAATATATGCGAGAACATGGTAAGGCACATATATTGCGCAATTTTCCGAGATTTTTAATATTCTCAAATTTCCGAATCAGAATTGCTGATTCGGTTTAATTTGGAAAGAATATGAACATGTTATAAACAGTAAGTAGTTTTCGCAAACCGATGACTAGGCTTGTCCCGCTCTGGTCAGCCATTTTGTGTTATTTTACATTTTTAATGTAGCAATTACTCGAAAAATGGATTAATTTCTCACATTCTTGAATTTTTTAAATTTTCCGATAGTGTCTTAATAAGACTTTCTAGTGTATTTGATTTTCCGAGAATAGATTAACACACAACTCATTCTTCTGGATTCAAAATTGATCGTTGCACCAAATATATATTTAATTTAATCAGCGAGCTGATATCTTTTCTAATGCAATATTAAAACCCACCTGTTCGTACTCGGGACTCGCGATTAAGCTTAGAATAGAGCCCAGTAAAAACATCTCACACGTACAATGTACGCGACATGTTTATGACGTAATTGAACGCTGAATGGCACATTATTTGCCTTAATGATCTTTCGAGCTGGGGCACCTTAACGCATTACGCACTTTGGCACGTTGACAATAGCGTCAAAAACGAGAATGAATTACGCGTAACGACTCTATTTTCATTTTTTTTATTTTAGAATTACGCCCGTGCAATAATTCATTGCCTTCACTACTTAGTAAAAAATTTGAGTGTGGTTTTCCAAAATCGATCGTTTCAAATTTCAAAGTCGTGAAACTATATAGATTTAAAATGAGGAGACATTCGATAGTTGCTCCTGATACGAACAATTCATATACATACGAATGCAAAAAAAAATCGACATTACTTTTCAATTATTTCCTTATTTAATGGATATCTACAGTCCAGCATTTGTTCCAAGAACAAACCTTTAGCAATAACTAAATATTAAACTAGTAAATACAACAGTTCTATTAAATATACATGTACCGAGGGTTACTTTTGAAATTTGAACTACTGTTGTTTCTCGTGGTTTGCGCGTCTAGCAATAAAATAGCAGCCAATATCAGTTTATTCTCGGTATGGACTTAACTGACAATGAAATTCGAGTATAAATTCTATGTTTTATTTTGAAGCGGAATTGTAATGATACATACATGTACCTAGTGGATGTAAAATTGAACACTCGACGGTAGGCTACACTGTATGACATCCTAGTCAGCATTGATTGCCCCCTTTCGGGCGCAGCTTTGTTCTTACATGTATATACGAACAATATCCTACCCTGCATGCCTAAAGAGAAAACTATGAAATGTTCTTGGATTTAGACAACCGATGCATTTCTAAATGCAACGCTCAATTGTTGTATTTCATATTAAATTAAAAATTCGGTACAATACGAACTTTGTGAAATATAATCTTTCTAGAGCTTACAGCTGTAGAGCTAAGCCATAGCAAACTAAAGTATGAAAATAAGTTATATCAGACCAATTTGCTCCACGTACTACTAAAAACATGGTTAAGCATCAATGTGTAATGCATCTATGACGTGAATGTCTCGAGAATATACTTGTATAACTAAATAAGAAATGCTGTTTCTTCGCAACATAAAATGGACGAATGGATTTAAATACAAAATATGTATATAAGTTAGACTAACAGACATGGTGTAAGTAATGCAGTCGTACGAAAAATATAGTCCGATGCTGTCTTCTTTATCCGAATTTTTGATCGTATAAAATCAATGGCTATCGGAGTGAAAACAATTAGCTAGACCCGCACCACGTTTCGTTTCAAGGGCTTCGTCGTCTCGAGCCTAACTTGATTTGGTTTTTCGAGAGGACATTTATTATTTACTCCGATGTCCTAACTAGATAGGCTTAGCCGTGCACCCAAAAGTCTGTGACGAACGGTTACTTGACGGGTTAGTTTTGTATTACTATTTTCGACTTTTCTGTTTTTTACGATCGTCGTGCATTGATCATGGACATGCAGGGCTCATTTCCTGTTGGCCCGCATAAAAAGCACTTCTGGGAAGAGCGATTCAGAGATTTCAACTAAAAACCTTTAAAAACGTCTGCAGTCTGTCTTTCACGGTGTATGGTGTACATGTACAGTATATATTGCGAACTAGGCGAACTGGAAATGCAAATAATACGTTCGCATGTTTCATATTAGCTTTAAAAGCGTACGATTCAAATGAAACACGCGTTTTCGTAACGTTATTTATACAGTTTTTCATTATCGCTGAATGTCAATTCAATTCTTTACCCTGCGGTCATTACATAGTACCATGTGGCAGGGGGATCATTTTACAATTTAAGTCAGACTAAGTAGTCTGGTCATGATGGACCCCAACATCACAATTTAGTTATATTTCCCGTATTTGGGATTTTTACGAGAATGATCGGATGGGACAGGAAGACAGTCATGGCCGATTTAATATAGGAACTATCCCAGCATTCGCCTGGAGGAATTGTGGAAAACCATGAAAAACCACAATCGAGGATAGCCGACCCGGGAATCGAACCTGGGTCTACCGAATGCAAGAGGAGGATGCTAACATCTAATCCACCTTGCTCGGTTGGCCTTACCATGATTGATTGAATGTCTCGTGGAAATCGTGTGATTTCAACGTAAAATAGGTCAATAATGTGCACGCGTGATCTCGCGTGTACAAATAGACGTTTGGAGTGTGCATTACATACAAAAACATGAGAATTTCAGGGTGCATGTTTTACCCTTTTGGCCAAACTTTCAAAAAATAATCATACCAGATACAGTGGAACCTCATTACGAATAACTCGCATTATATAAATTTCCGATAGTACGAACCCATTTCCAATATCCATCCTATAGGGTATGGACGGATATGACAACTTTTATGCTAAAACGAATGAAGTTTTGAGTTCGCGAGCATTCGCATTATGTTATATTACAACAAACTTTAAATAACGTTATAACGGAAAATTCCTCAATAAAAGTTGCAGCACCTTCCCATTCATACATTTACATGTATTTGTGGGGTAGGATTTCTTCCAAACTTCGATGAAACTTTAGTTCTTTTTAAATCTGGAAACGGTTTATATTTGTGAACCAGGTTATTTCTACGAAAGTTGACATTTTGTTAGAATTGCGTCCATTTACATAAACGATATAAACGATAGAAAATGTTGACGTCCTTTGAGATTACTCTTAGCGAAGTTCGACTATGTATACAGGTACATGTATATCTTGACAGACAGTTATAAAATTTTTACCATAAATATTTTGAAATCATCTACCGTATGGCTATTAATTGATTGAATTTATACACAGTATATCAGATATGACCGAAATTGGACGACATAACTAACATTGAATCTGTATGAGCTAGTTTGGCTATGCAGTAAGTTATGAAAGCATATAGGGTGGTAATCGTTGGCTGCGGCACAGCGCAAACTGTTTAAAAAGACTTCAAATATTGACTATTTTAATGATTTGATTAAAATATTAATGTCGGAGGAATTGGTTGCGTTTACACGATTCGAAAATCGTTTTTCCCAACGGCGTAATATCGCGGGAATGCCGGTATTTCTAAAATATCGACACGTGGCATTTGGTTCTGGCTCGCTGCTCGACCAATGACGTCATCGATGGCGTTACCAGGACCACTGCGGCCCTCTAGGGGTGTTGGCGATTGGTGAGATTCAATCGATGGCCCGATTTTTACCACCGTCAGCTTCGTCGTATTTATATTTATGAACCCGGTTATTTATACGAAAGTTGACATTTTGTTGGAATGGCGTCCATTTACATAACACAAAAACGTAAATAAACTTACCATAAATCATTATTTTGCTCGCGCGCTTGCCTATAGCTTTTTCAGTCTCGGGCTTATTGACTATTGTATAGTAATATGCGTATAGCGTTGCTAGACTACGATATGGGAAATAGTGGCACTGTGAAATTAAAATTTATATCGGCATACCGTACTTTTAGTCTTATCGAGCGGGGATTCGCGTTAAGTGGCATGGAAAGCGCATTGGTTATATGCACTAAACCCAGTCCCCCGTACCTCGTTAAGAAGAACTCGCGTATTACGAATTTTGCGTAATTTGATAATGCGAACTCATTTTCAGTCCCCTTCGAGGGTATAGACGAATAATGCTAATTTCTTCGTTTAAGATAAATTCGGATTTTATACATATTTTCGATTAAAATTAATGAATTTTTGAATTCTCGAGCATTCGTGCTGTATTACGTTAAAACAAAATTTAGGCAGAATGAGCACTCGGTCACTTTTTAAAATTGGTAAAAGGATCTAATCATTGAGTAGGAGCAGGGTGAAGCTTATTCCAGTCGGTTGAAAGCCAGTGATGCCAAGTGGTAAGAGTCTGCAATACCACTACGCGACATTGACTCGAAATCGGTTGGTAAGCTACTGGAATAAGCTTCACTTTGCTCCCACTCAATGCTTAGAACAAGTTTTCGCCATTTGAAAATACCTAATGTTATTACAAATAGCAGAGGTACTCGAATGCTTTATGAGGAGAAAAATCGACTTCTAAACCAATAGAAGAATTTCTTTTGCCTACGTGAATTCACGACGGTCAAAGTACAATTGGTAAAGCTTTTGTCTGAGTTTAGCTAGAATAGCATGAGGGTAGATAGTGGTCTTCGCCAAACCACGCTTTGCGGGCATGCCACGAGTCAACCAACGCGCATCGTTTTAGCCTTAAAAATAAAGAGCATTTGTTATCGTGGATTCTCGGGCGACTTCGCGTATATACATGTAGTTAAGAATTTTTTTTGTAATTTATCGCGAGCGAAAACGTTTAAGATAAGGGGGTAAGTTAATTTCGCAAAATGAAACACGTTGTTGGCAACATCAGGTACATAATTTTCACGCTGCATTCGAAGGCATGCAGAAGCCAGGATCTTGCTATAATTTACGATGGAGTTTTAAGACTCGCAGCGTTCGTCCGCAGTCTGCCATAAAACCGTCTAGGTGGAAATTAAGATATCCTTATGGCGCGATTTTATGGCCACCCTCTGAACCCTAAACCCAGTTCCACGCTAAAAATGATCGTTTTTCTCCTAACCGTTAACCCGAAGACTTCAACCAATTACTGTAGTGTACGCTTACGAGGGATGTTTACAATATGTTCAAGACATGGCCCTATAATTACTCACGGCGGTTGAATGATGAATTTGTTGGCGAATGTGCTTATTTGTTTTAATGCAGAATCTAATACAATCTCGATGTAACTAGTTCAAATCGTGTTTTTAATGCGTTGTCACGGTGTTAAGTTGTCAGCTCAACTTGAAAGCTTAATTTTGGCGCCCCGTGTCCTAATAAACTCCTGCAACGTTCAAATAGATATACTGTAAAGTAAAAGTTTAAAAGGTAAAATTGTTCGCTCGTGTATATAGTCTGATGAATATCCTTCATTATCTGGAATGTGTTTCATGATTCCATCGAGGTTTTAAAAGTTGAGCTTTAATTTTGCTGCATCACGACTACGTGTTCATGAACCAGCAAAGAAGTAACCGTGCGAGGGCTTAATTGCACTCTAGCCTAATTATTTCACCAGCAATCGGGAATTTGGTACTTTTGAGCCTTTACCAAAGCCCGATTTGTGTCGATCCTGCGTTTTCGCTCTTAATGCTAATTAGTACTCACGCGAGTTGCTCAAAGAGCCGGTGTACCTGTAAAAAGATTGCGGATACGATCCTTTCTCAAAATTATAGAATAATTGGGATACTTTCACGCCGATACGTCAGTTATGTGAAGTTAATTGCGTTTAAATAAACTCTTCTTATACACTGTAAATTACACGAATCAAATTTAGCCTTTTGAGAAAAACAATTAGAATTGGCATAATATTTTGACGAAATACGATTCCTGACGTAAAGAAAATACTGTATGGGTGGGAACAGAGTGGCGTCGGCGTCCAGCCGCTGTTTTCATGTCCTTTGCCCCTTGTTTCCCGCTTCCCGTTTTTCCCGCTTTTCTACCC
>JAQGBX010000277.1:0-40226 GCA_034698745.1 Megaphyllum sjaelandicum | reverse complement strand
CTTGCAAAACAGCAGACGATGCATTAACTTCTTGATGCGTGGGTAAGTGCAAACCCTCTTTACAGCAGACGATCAGGGAAAATGTTTGCTGAAAAGTGTTTTTTTCCTTTCATGTTACCGCCTCTTGAGCAAACACGAAATTGTTTGCTGAAAACAGCTTTTTTCGCCAAATTGTTTGATGCTTGCTGTTTGCTAGAAATTTTGAAGCAAACATTTTTAGCAAACAGCAAACATAAACACTGTTTTTGTTTGCTGTAGTGTGTACCCGGCTTTACGAAGCATTTGGAAAATAGTTGGTGAATTGATGGGACCTAAAAAAAATTCAAAATTGCAGCCATATCTTAGGGGCACATCTTGAAGATTTTGATACGCGCAGCTCAATAATCGACAAATCAAAAAAAAATTATCTCAATTTGATAAAACAGCCCCCTTTAGGACACTGGTGGCAATTCCACACCTGCTACTCGTTCCTGTTGCAATCGCCAATTAAAAGCACACTCGAGCAGCGTACTTTGCTGTGATGGACGAATCTCAAATCACCGAGGTACCCCGGTGAGTCGCTGGGGTACGCAGTGTGAGCAAAGGACACGCAGCATGAAATATGCATTCAGCATGAGTACTGTACAGATATAATATTTACGAAGCATTGCTTATGCATTCAGCTTGAGTGCAGATAATATTTACGATCCAAGGCCTTGGAGGGCTTGCAGGCGTTACTCCAGAACAGATCCGCCATTTCATATTCAACATACTGTATGTTGCTCGAAACAAAACTCGAGTTTCTTTTGTACCACCGTAGCTTAGCTGCTTCAACCACTCACGAGGTCAAGCTCGATCTCAAGTATTGGTTTCGTACCATCATCGCGTCTCACAAGGTCACTCGATTTGCGAGCTCAAAGCTTTGCATCGAGCGTACCCAAGTTATCCCGGAACTACAGAATAATGCAGTCATGAATTTAAAAAAAGCCTCACGTGATTGTCTTTTAGGAAGATTCTTAGTCCATTGCGGGCTGTCCGGTCAAATCCCAGGCCACCACCGTGAAGGATTAGTGTAGATGTACAACTTACAGGCACTCGATTCTTCCTTTCATATTTTTCGGGTTCAGGCGAAAGACTTTCCAAAAAAAAGGACTTTTTCAGATTGATCCGCACGTAGCAGCACTTCCGGGAGGAATCCGAGGATTCTCCGGAGAAATCAGTCGGAGATTGGAAATGCGGAGGACGATTCGAGAGTCGCCATGGTGACATTTCCGCCAAGAAATCCTGGGTGAGATCGCGGAAGACGACAAAAAAAACCCAGGGAAGTCCGTTTCACCTTCGCTACACTTCTAGTGTTGCGGTTTGTGCCCGTGCCCCGAATTAAGCCTTGCCCCCACCCCCTACGCTTCGTTGTTACGGTTACGCATCGATTAGCGGAACGAGATACCGATAATACACCAAGCCCTGGAAACGTACTTCGACAACAGCCTTAATTCCGCCATCTTAGCAACCGAAGCGAAGAAATCCTAATTTTTGTTTACGGCATGATCGCTAGGCGGCGCCAAAACCAGAATTACGCCCTCTGGTGCCCAAGGATGGAGGCGGTCATTCGTTATCTTCTACGTCCATCAACATGCCGCACTCTTTAAAACGTAATTTTAACGTTTCATTTCTCGACCCTATCGACAATGCCATGTTGCGAAATAAAAAAAAGATCCCTGTAGCAATATCGAGAGTCGTTGAAACCAGCGACAGTGATATTACCATATCATCTTTCGAAATTACCATCAATCAGCGAGATACCACGATGCCAAGAGGATATCACGTTCCTTCGCCGTGCTAGATGCTGCAACGAGAACAGCCATACCTCGTGCTGTGCGGCGATATTACCAGCAGCATGCAACCTAATGCAACGAGGATTGCCTAATTACCATATTATTGCCTGGTCAATAGGTCACCCAATCCCCACGTGTAGAGAATTGTTAATAATACAACTAGCAATACTGCACACGTGTCATTTACGATTTTGCTACTCAAGTTCAACCTCAGACGTTTACATTTTGCGTACAGGAACATGACTTTGATCATGCGGTAGCATCGTTACTGACAATATTACCGCATTACCAACTGATATTCCCAATAGTACAGTAAAACTAGCACGGCCAAGTTGACAAGGATGATTTGGGCGTCTGATGTCAACAGATTGACGAGCAGCAATACCATCTCCAAAAGAAATATTACCATTTTATTCGTTCACATTTTTTTGGCAGCATAGTCCTCTCGCCAAATACATGACATCACCGCATCAACCCAAGTTTGGAGTTCGCAAAATCCAGATACAATATGGAGCGGTAATACGCGGTGTAATCTGGAACGAGGTGGTCACTGTCGAGACAACGACAATGATGGATTGTCGGCCATATTACCACCGTTTAACGACATGTCGTTTACAACATCTCCGGTAATAGCACCGTAATAGCGCCAGGTAATGCGGTAAAACACACCCGAAAGGGATATTACCGCCGTCCGGTGAATTCCCCGACGGTGGTAACGGCATTACGGCCTCAAGTTCAAGGCATCGGCCTTCGGTAATGCGTAAATTACCGGCAGGAAATGCGGTAATGTTGGGTCTCATCGTGTCGCGCGCGTGCGAGCGTACAAAGCTTCTCCGGTGTCAGCGCTTTTAATAATCCCCGGTATAAATGGCATTCGGTTGGCGCTTGGCCTTGGACTCAGCCAACAGCGCGCTATTTTTATCAATAGCGAATTTCAAATTAATTTCGCCATCTCGCCTATTTTTCCTCTCGCTGCTGCCTTTCGTCATCCCACACGTTGCTGCGCTTCGTCCCCTGGACGACCTTTGAGAGCGCGCAGAAAGAAAGAAAGAAAAAAAAGACTGTTTACGAAACGCAGCCACCTAAACATTCGCAAATTGGAACGAATGAACTGACGACTGAAATCGAAACGAAAGATGGCGCTGGTATAACTGCGGTCACGATCGGGACTAAGGACAGAAAACTAACCACCCGGTGTGAATCTGAAAACGACTCGATTCGACTTTTCAAATACGATTGTGGTTTTTCATGGTTTCCCACAATTCCTCCGGGCAAATGCTGAGATGGTCCCTATATTAAATCGGCCATGACCGTCTTCCCATCCCAAATACGGGAAATTTCCTAAACTGTGATGTTGAAATCCATCATGATCCCCCCTGCCAAACGGTACCAAATGGACCGCAGGGTAAACAATTGAATTATGCTCGACTGAACCCTGACTGCTGAAGCGCGAACCGACAAATTGTAGTTAACGATGAAGGAAGCCGACTGACCCTTCAAGTACCGCAATACAAGCTGAAATTGCCTTCCTGTACATTTATTACGACTGAAAAATGACTGACGATCGGTTGACTAGAGATGCGACACCCCCACCTAAAGTGAGGAACCACAACAACTGTTACTCGACTGAAGCTGGGGTAGAGAAACAACCTGACTGAATTATGAGAAAAACAACATACTGAAGATGACCGACGGCGCCATAACCAAGTCAAGACCTGACTAACCCTTCAAATTTCAACGTCTGACCTTCCAATATCAGGACTAGAACGGACAGATTTACGACTACAACAGCGCGATTGAAGCATTAGCTGTACTCAAACAGATAAAACTACATGTACTGTAATTTCAGCGGAACTGCAATGCTGACCTTTCAAAAACGGTCTTATTCTGCTGACCTCTTTTGAGATTCTGATTGGAGCTCTGTGATCGGCTCGACCAACTGCAAATACCATCGCAGAAGTAAGATCGAATCAGTGTGAAGAACTTCATCATAAAACCGGATCTGCCGACCAAAAGCGCGCCATTTTCTCCTTGGACACTCAAACGAATGGAATTTGCAGAACCCTTTGAGGCCAATGCGCATGCACGGCCAAATCGGGCCAGAAGGTGGGGTGCCTACATCTCAAAATTGCACTGTCGTTTCGAGTACCCCTTTAATATACAGGAGGTAAAAAACTGTCTGCCACTATCAAGAGCTCAATTCCAAATCATAAATGCAGAGCAGTTGGCCGGGCACCCCCGAGCCTAAAAATGGAACGCGCACGAGTCTGGGGGGTTATCGCTAACGTTAAGCAGCTCCAATTCCTGACAAGGGCAACCGGAAGAGCGCTTCAAAGTGCGGATATCAATCAAATTCGAGCCGATCGACTGACGCCCCAGCAAACGGCTCCGGTTTAGAGCGGCTGCCGACGGCCGTCCTGGTCAGGGGAAGAGGCAAGCGCGAGGGGGCGGGTGCTTCCTCCGGATGCGGACCAGACTCGGGCCCAATTCCGTTTAAAAGGGTTGCGCCAAATCCCGCTGTTTAACTACCAGCCAGCAAAAGCGCATTTCGTACAGCTGCCGTCCGAGTACCCTCGTAGACAATGTTCATTTTTCCGCTACCCATTTGTTTACCGTGAAGAGACACGCAGCCCACACCAGCAACGTAAACATTTTCAAATTTACTCTTTTACCCTACGGTAAATCCGCGCTTCAGAACGAGGTCGAGACGCCGAAGGCCGCGCCAACAATGGTAAAAATTTTCCAGGATGGTCAATCATGCTTCAACGGGCGACTTTCCACACGCAATACCCGCAATGGTAAACATATCGAAGCTGGGTACATCCCCCCCTAAACGATAAACCAGAACATTTTTCGTTACGGTAAACAAAGCCGAGCCATTGCATGGGCTCGATGGCCGCTTTTAAACGCTTACGCACCGAGACTAAATTTGTTCTTGGAAACGCCGTGAACGATCGTTGGTGCAACAGGCCATTATCATTTTTCAGAAAACACGAAACCAGCTCGCGAGGCCTTCAACACCCTTTTCCCGCCCTTAAGTGTCTGAACGCCACCAAGGCCATTGCCTTTAAGCATCGAGAGCCCACCCTGAGAACGAACACATTTTAAGCCCCGGTAACGAACATTCCAGGTTTGAAAAAAAACAAAAACGATTTCTCCGCTCTGTGCTAATGGCATTTGGAACGTTCTACACGTTCCAAATGCCATTAGACCATGGACCCCGTAATGGATTTCAATCTCGATTAGGATGACCAGAAATACATATCCACTCTGGAATCGGTTAAGTACCGTAACATGTTCAACCTATAACGCGCCGTACAAAAAGAAGAAAAAAAACCGTTCCAATTTCGACCAGGAGTCGAACATGTTCCAACTACAATTGCGAACAAAGTACATGTACGTTCCAATCTCGATATTTCGAACCACGTATTACGCGAAATAAAAAGTTCTACTCGCCATTTCGAGCCACGTATTATACGGTGTTACACGATCCAATCTCGACTTTGAACCACGTACAGCATTACTCAAAGACCAAGTAACACGTTCTAATCTCAATTACGGGCAAACACGTTAATCTTATTCGCGAACAATGGGATACATTCCAAATTTTTACATTAATTTTCAATGATTTTCAATCGTTAATTAATTTTCACAATACGTTAGGAACGCGCGTGCCCACATCACGGAAAGTTCCAAACTGAACCATTCCAATACGCGGCCTCGAGCAAACCTCGGAAAACGGCAAACGACTTGCCCGTTCCAATTTTCGTTTAGAAAACGGTTCTAGACGTCGGGGAATGCGAAACTAGTTTAGAACGTAGGCGAGGCGCTGCCCCAACGGCTTTTTCCATTCCAAAATCTCCAGCCAAGACCGAGGGAGGAGGGCGAAACCGTGAGGAACGTTCTAATTTTAAGAATTTTCGACCTCACCGAAAGCTATTTCGGCACTTCGCGACCATTTCGGATGTCGGAAAGAAAAATGGGAAAAGGTCAACGGATCCCCCTTTAAAAAACAAGAAATCGAGGTATACTTACACCAAGATCCGGGACTTTCGAAGGGATTGAAAAATCCGACCACGTCTGGTCTTTTCTATGTTTTTGGAACGGCACGCACGCTAGTTCCGCGGGAAAGAAAAAAAACAAAAAAAAAACTGCACGGACACGGTAAATCCTGACACCGGAAACGGTGAGCGTCGTAAGCGCGAGGCACTTCTGGTCGCTTCAACGTCGCTTTTACGAGTACAGACGACCTAAAAACCCACAGGTTTTCCTGTAGATTCGCAAAATTTTCACCAAAAAAAAAACGAGAAACGCGCACGGTTTTGGAGAATTTTCCCTTCGGTCGCCGACTTTAATCCGTGGCATCGGCGGCGATCCGACGGACGACCGGAGAACAAAGGCGGAGCAGCGCAGAAACGCACTTCATCCACGCACGCCGCATCGCTGAATGGGAGCGCTGGCCCGTGCAGCGTCACCAGCGCTCCCGGAGCGCCCGGGCGCCATCTTGGGAGTCGCGAAGGCAACGGCAAAACACGGCGCCGGGTGCGTTTTCGGCAAGCGGAAAACAATTCCGAACCCGGGAAAGAAAAAAAAAAACTGAAAAATGTCGCCAGGGTGGTGGGTTCCTTGTGGAGGAGCGTCTTTACGAGCCCTTGCTAGCGCGGGTACGCGTTCGGAACCTGGCCAGATCGCGTTCGATATGTTGACCTTGGGATGACCGCTGCGCACTTTGGAAATTGGAATTGGAAATTGCCACGTTTTTAGCCGTTAACTTCATTAACACGGTGTTAGAATCGATCTCTTTTTTGAGAATAATTTTTGCGAATACACGTAGATATTTAAACTACAATTTCTTGCCGAGTTTGTGACCGTGTATTCACGAGCTCAGATTGAGGTCGAAACTTGAAATAAATATCTGACCTTGGGATGACATCGCGCCTACCTTCCGTAGTTTTAACGTTCTATACCCGCACCGATGAACATTTCGAAGATGCTCCAGTTTTCGATGAATTCGTTGCGCTCACGGCTGTCGTTTATGACACTAATTCAGTTTTCCTGTTATTTTATTATTATTAAGAAACGCAAATAATGGAACGTGAAGCGAAACGAACATTGAACTGTTTCCCTATTTATTTCGTATCTAATAAACGGGAAATTGTTTTTAAAAAAACTGCTATCAGCAGAGCTAGGGCAAAATCCTACAAAGATAAGTTCGGCTTACTACCTCACTTGTTCAAAAGGGAGCATATCTGCGTGTTAACAACGCTAGTATTTACTCGGCTTCGACCTACGTCAGTTTGCGACGCATTTGACCTTGGGATGACCGCTACGCATATCATGAATGCGCAATGAGGTTTTCCATTGATTTATTTTAAAACTCGTTTTATTTTCGAGAAATGAACGTAAGATCAATTCCTGCATGAGAAAATAATGTATTCCGAATACTCTTTGGAGAACAGACAGACGATCGGTAGCTTTGATCTAAACATAAAGGGCACCACTGCACCAAAGGGAGCTCTTACCGAAACCAATTATCTCTTCGACCTTGTAATGACCGCTGAGCTAACCCTTTTAAATTTGCCTTCGTGGCAGACTTCTTGACAACGAAATTTCCTCACGAAAATTGGGTACTGCTCGAGTATACATGTACATGTTCCTCGTGGGAAATCCCTATACCAGAAGTGTTTCGTAACATTTGAATAATGAGACTCGTGCCTAAAAACTAAATTCACCCAGGTATTATATAAAGGTGTGCACCGGTCCGACCTACTGCAACCGGATGCTGGGTTTTGACCGAATGGCTATGGTTGAAAACGTGGTTATTCAACATGGCCGCGGGTCATGACTGAAAGTGAAAATGACTTAGGATGCGGGTGACCGAGCACTGTGGACCGAGTCACGCTGAAAGGGAACCGGATGACTAAATTGAACCATACCATCTGCATTCTATTGGAATGCCTTTCCAGCATTCTGAATTTCCCCTAATTTAAGGCAGTTTTAAATAACTTGCTCCACATTATTAACGCAGCATGTTTAATCATGTCCGAATAAAGTTTGGGTAGGTTGAACCAACAGAAAGGGAAGGTGTATAGTTTAGGCTCCCAATTTGGGATGCCCATCCTCAGCGACTTTATAACGACCCTCAAACACGACGTTTTCGAAAACAAAACGACAGCTTTGGCGTGACCAGGCTAAAAACGTTCCAAAACACATTTTTTTTCATCGCAAGTCGTCTCGACTTCCGCCAAAAATTCCTCGAAATTCTTCCAACCCAAAAATCCTTGAACGCTTCCCTTCACAATCCCAGGGTCGGCCGAGCGTCGCCGCGTCTGCTTCAAGTCAAGCGTGGTGCCAAGGCCTCCCTGGAGAGCGTGGACAACTCGGGCTTCCAGAGCAGCTAGAGCCCATCGGAACAGAAAAACTCATCTCCACTCGAACCGGCTTCACTTTCGCATTTCGGCATCAGCGCTGGCGTGACTCAGCAGCGAGATGGCTACAAAGGAGCGATTGCATGGCAGCCGTCCTTGCGCTCGGGATTATTATTCCGAAACATAAAATAACAAGTTGCAGCAGCAGCAGCTTCTCCCCTCGCGGTCCCCACCCCCCACCCAGAACACGTATGGAAAAACGGCGCCCTTGGCTTCTTCTATCTCAAAGGTCGATGGAGCGCAGCCACAGTCTGACATGTTTAGGATGAACTGCCTTTTTTTTTCCCCCCTCTTTGGGGTTCAGAGATTGGGGGAGAAGGAAGTGCAGGGAGAGAGGGTTACCATCGAACGGATGGATTTACGCGGGTCCGCCCTTTCGAAAATTCCATAACGTGGGGGGGAACGGAACCCTCGCCAGTAAGCGGTCCCCTCGCGTGTTTACCCTTCGTGCTTACGCGTCGATAATTGGCCGACCTCGCTTTAACCCTGGTTTTCGAACAATGGAAATGCCAGGAGAGGGATTTGGGAGGGAGTTAGAGGGGGGTTCGGGCACATCTGGTAAAACAAAAGGCGTTCCCCCTCCCCGAAAAAGAGAAAAAAAAATCATGTTCAGTTTGGAATGGCCGAGAATGGGAACTCGGAAAACAGTACGCGAATCGTGACGTCACCGGTCCGACCTACTGCAACCGGATGTTATGTTCGGACCGAATAGTTACGGTTGAAAACGTGCGTGTTATTCAACGTGGCCACGGGTCATAGGTCATGACTGAAAGTTAAAACGATTGCAAGGATGCGGGTGACCGAGCACTGTGGACCGAGTCACGCTGAAAGAGAACCGGATGTCTGAATTGAACCATACCATCTGCATTCTACGATGCATTGGAATGTCTTTCCAGCATTCTGAACTTTCCCTAATTTAAGGCAGTTTTAAATAACGTGCTCCACATTTTCTACTGGACAAGAGCAATGAGGGCACTCTACTAGGAAAAAAAAATTTTTTGGTGCTTTTCCTACGATGTTTAGATTATTTTCAATGAACGCTTTAAAAACTCAAAAATGCGAAATTCATCCATTTCCTTAGTTGTCTATAAAAAAAATTTATTGAAAATACGAGCTATTTCATTTTACAGTATGTCTGAAACTACAGTATCAGGGTGGCCACAAAATTTTCAGTTTCCCTGACTTTTCTGACTAAAATCCAAATTTCCCTGACGAAAACTTAGCCTACTCCTTAATGCATATCAATTTTTTTGTCATAATGAGAAATAAAATAACAATTGCAATGAGAAGCTTGGCAAAACACTAGATTTTTGTTACGAGCTGAAGAGGATTGGGGATGGAGCTGCTAGCAGACCGAGTGCATGGATAGCATTTTGCTTTTATTTGGGAAAAATTTCCCTGGCCACTTTTTTCCTAAACTTCCCTGACCTGAGTAACTTCTCCATAGTTCCCGCGGATAATGGACCATTGGTATAGCCTTCCTAGCAGTAAGATGACTGAAATGGACTATAAGTATGACCAGGATAGTCAAAGAATTTAACATCGCATTGGAACGAAATTTTACAGAATCCTTGAACCTGTATTAAGAGGTCAAGCAGGCCCTATCTGCCCTGGAGGTGGCAATCCGCACCCTAGGCCCCAGCAACGCGTCGGGAACGTTCCCCAAAATAAGAAAGACTGTCCTTGTGGGCACGCGGTTTGTCCGGGGCTTTAACCTCGTTCGAAAGAGGGAACCCCCAGGCTGTCACCGCCCGCTGCCTCCCCACATTGTCACCCCCTGAAATTTCATAGCAGGGAAGGCAGTTTGGAAACTAGTCTGAAATAAACGTTTGGCAGAGGCACGGTGATTTAACCGCGACCCCATTGCGTGCACAGACCCACTCCTCTCCCCCACCCTCGAAATGTGCGGGGGGGAAGGCTGCCGCTCCACCCCTGGGGGCTTCTTTTCCCCCGCAAATCGTTCGTTTTCCCCCTTTTTGCCATAAATTTGCAGCCCAGAAAAACAGAAAAAAAAGCTTTTTCGTTGAGTTTGACCCTTCTGTGGGAAAGAGGGTGTCCCCCTTCTCTCGGTTAGCAAAAAAAAAAAATGTACAGAACAAGTTACGGGAATCGGTAAATTTGGCATTTCTGCAAACTCTGGTAACAATTAACAATACGTATCACCTGGCCAGTACCGGTTAGAATAACCGCAATTGCGTAAGGCAGCCTAGTACGACTCATTCTAACAATGTTCTATTATCACAAGACCATCTCCCCAAGGTCTCGCGAGACATTAGTGCCACGTCAACCCAAAAAACGTTCCTACAAAACTGCGCAATCATAACTTTGCAAAATTTAAGGGTAATTCGGTAGAAGCTTTATGCTAACCGTACTTAGGCAGTTCAGTCTTGTACGCAAAATAATGCACTCATTGGTTTACCAACAGCGATAATCTTGAATAAATTCGTAAATCAATCAACGAGTCGATTTCAACCACGTGACTGCCAAAGTGCGATGCGCAATGCTTTTGTCTGAGTACCTGAGCTAAAAAAAAATTGTATAAACTACAAAACAAAACCCAATCTTCAATAGCTCAAGAATCGGGTGACTACAAGTACATGCAGTATTACCAAATCATTAATAACAAAAGTAAACATTGCTAAAACTTTTATCACCTCACAAAATCAGCAATTATTACCAAATCTGTCATCGAGCATCACTCGCTATCTGCGAATCCAATTATCAGATCTTTATTACTACATCGAGTCACTATAAATATCAACAAATCCCACGTGAGTAGCAATTCCTCATTATCGCTCACCAAAATGCGTAATTCATTACAAAATGGGTTTCAAAACGCCAGTCAGCATCGTCTCCCAAAATCAATAACGCCATTAACTAACACCTCGCATGGCAGGTAAACATTGCCAAATTTTGTGAAGCCATTACCAAATCTTTGCAGCTCGTTATGCATAGATAGATTTGCACGACCACACGCAATCGGCCAACATCAGCACCATCTTGCTAAATCAATAAGTTACAGAAGCGGTGAAAACAATGTCAATTTCCCCTTTTTCACTACGTTTTAAGGTAAACATTTCTAGTGACACGGCCATCTTTTCGTAATACATGTAGATGAAACGAGGCCAACGGTTATGTTCCATCCAGTAACTTCAAAGCGGGCGCTGGAGAGAAACCTCTGGATGGTTCGAGCGTGACATCCACATACGCCCTAGTCATTGGTGCGTATTTTTAGCCGCAGTGCAATTGGAATTTGCATCGCGCTGTGACGTCTGTTTGCGCTACCGGAAGCTGTATACTCGGTGTGCAGCAGAGTGAAATTTTTTAAACAAAAAAAGCAAAACAAACGGGAACAAAAGTAGGCTGTTATGACTTAAAGAGGAGCCGGCGCTGCGATTAAGCGCGTCTACTGCGTTTTGGAATGCCATTTAGGGCCGGTTGCACAAACAGAGGTTAAGAATAACCTATGGTTATAACCTACTGGGAAGTTCTAGGTTAACCCACCGTTGTATTGCACAAGCACGGGTTAGGGAAAATGAAGAGAAAGGTTAGCCCATGATGAGCCATCTGGCAGCATTGGTCAAAGTTAGATCCTTTTCTGTCCTCCATTTTGGTTTCAACAGGTTAAACATGATTTCGATAACCCTTTGGATATCTCATCAAGAGTTAATTGATGCAACAAACATTAACCCGAAGGTTAACCCAAGGTTAGTATAAACCTCAGATTTTAACCAACGTTGGTGCAACCAGCCCTTAGAAACCAATTGCTGTGTTTTATAGGAAGTCAACAACTGCGAAATGCACCGCCGTCCGTTGAAAGCTCTACTGAGTCCCAACTCAATGATGGTCCGGTTCGAACTGCTGGATTTTGGAGCTGAGTCTACAGAAGCTCAACTGAAATCACATTACATGTACTGAGTTTATGGTGTCCATCTGTGGAAAGCTCAGATTGCTGATTTAAAAAAAAAATAAGCACAGAGGTTGATGCGTTGTGGAAGTTTACTATATGAAAAGATGGGTAAACGACACAAATCTGCAGAATTCTGGATGTCTCGATTCTCGGCAATTCGTAGTGTCGAGTTTCGGAACACTTCCAAGAAAACCTATAAATTGGCACCGAACTACTGAGTTTTCGAAAAATCCAGCACAGATTTAAGCTGGCAAGTTTTGGAATGTAAACAGCGCTGAGTTTAGTTAAGTTTTATACACAACACATCTGATTATATTATCTGATTGTGGTACTACACAAAAATAAAACAACGACAACACTCTGCTCAAAATGATCCTGCAGAGTATATTGACACAAATATTCATGAAATATTGAAATAACACAATCTGTGCAAATCTCGCGGGTCTGAGCTGAGTGTTAAAATACAACACTGTATCAGACCACATTTCAAGCGGCCATTTTCAGCTATTGAAACCCTCTTCACAATACCCTACCCTCTTGTTCTCCAAGGGGTTATCTGGACAATAAACAGGGTAACCTTAATTTAGGATGAATTTTAAAAAAAAGCTTTTCCGAGGGTCTGGAACGCCCCTTTTTGGAATGTTAGTTCGTTCAGGTGTCTGCTGACCCCAGGGGACGAGGGACAATGGAGAGAACGGAAAGTGAAAGAATGCGAGGGGGACTCCCCTCTCCCCTCACAGGCGCAACGAGCTTAGGGTGAGGGGTTACACAGCGGGGTCAAGGCTACTGAACTGCAGAACTAGGGGTCAGCCTTTCTCGGATAAAAACTGAGGGGAGCAGCCTGTGGTCAGAGATCACCAACATGAGGCTCTAAGTAACAGTAGCTGACAGGACAACGCAAGGTCACTCGAATGTCATTGCTACAAAAAAATGGCAATCTAACGTTGCAAACGTTTGTGTAATACATAAATATGGTGATTTTGTAACAGTACCAGATCATATCTAACGTTATGCAGGACTATCGTAACTTCCGCTCATGCCATAGTTCAACTTGCGAAGTGCTCGCGACTTTTGAATCGCCAAAGTATGTCATCATCTTTCAGTTTATGATGTAACTGCGAACTTGCACATTCAGAAAATAAAAAACTGGTGTGACACTTGTACTGTATATGCTAGAAAAAATTGGTATCATCATAACTTCCAAGTTTCGAAGTACTTGTCAGTTTTCGCATTCTCATCACAAACTGGCGCCCTCGCATATTTCGCTCGCAAAGATTCAATAGAGGTACTCAGATCGAAAGCTTTACGATGGCACGTGATTTAGTCGTGAAAGCACGTACGCAAAATCGACAGACAAATTGATTTAAAAATTTGTACTCAATGCTATTGCTGTTTTTTAAACCAATCAATGCATTTCTTTTGCACATGTGACGTCCCGACTGCAAAAGTACCATTTGAATAATTTCCGACTGAGAACACTTACAAGTACATGTAAGTATCTTGTCCAAAAAGAATACATTGTAAGTATCTTGTCCAAAAAGAATACATTCGAAGCACCCGAGTGTACTCTTTTTGGACAAGTGGAATTCGCCATTAATAATCTAAACGTTTTGAAATCTTAAAAGCGAAAGCAACGAAGCAGCCAAAAATGAGACCACTTTGAAAACTGATTTTCCACAATATTCTGAATATTGTCAACCATCTTGGAAATCAGAAATCCGGCTGGCTGGTAGTCGGTAAAAAAAAATTAAGCCGCCATCTTGAGAGTCGAAAATTGGGTTACGCACGTCGGTAGTTATCTTGAAAAAATGGCTGCCTTAATTGCCATACGGGCTGTCATTCTTTTTGATTCATGGGAATTTGGAATCAAAGGGTTCAGTAATGCACGTGCCAATAAGGCGCGAAAAACGTCAATATTTAATTAGCTAAAGCGCCGTAAAGTGCACCTAAAGCCGTTCTCAGCCGACGGAGAGATAACAGCAACTGTCGGCAGAAAATTGCCCCGAGAACACGACCTCGACTGCAACTTCCGGCAGAAAGTCTCGTCAAACGCAGAATCGATACAGCAATTTCTGAAAAGTGCCTCGGCTGCATCCCCGAGCTAAGCGGCGTTTAGCAACCCCCTCCCCCTGCGCGCATATCACGTAGAGGCCAGCAGAGGTCACTAAAGGTCACAAATAAACAGTAGCACCAACTTGACTACGATACGACTGTTTGCGATCGATAGGACAGAGCTGCTGTATAAACTAACCGCAACCATGTGACGTCACAATAGTGTCGTTATGTAGTGTAATAATACTCAAGTGCTATATCAGCTATTAAAATACTGTACAAGTGAGCGGTCGCCGTTAGGAGCTTCACTTTTTCAACATTCATTGATGTGGAATGCGTGTAACTGAAAAAAGGTCCTTTTTCAGCGGCAATTAGTAACGCCTCGCTACTAATTTTGGCTGATTGTTGATATATGAAATTAAAAAACTGACATTCTTTAATAAATTAAATTTTTTAAAAGTAAGCAGAATAAACAACGGGTTTTGTAAAAACAAAAAAAAACGAATAAGCAGTAATAGAAAACCAGAGAATATTGCATAAACAGTATGTAATAGTCTTTTCATAAGGCTTCACACAAGATCGAATGCGCTAAATCCCTCGAGCATCTCCTAGCCGGTGTTTCACGTGCGGCTTCACTTTCCATGCATGGATGAACAACGCTCGCGAATGTGAATTTCAAACGAACAATGAAGCCTGGCTTTTTTTTTTGGTATAAAAATCTTTTCACGAAACACTTTGTCCGAATAACGAGTCAATACAAGTTGCACGTACGCAAGTCCTCCGAGAATACAGCCTCTGGCTTTGTGGGTAAAAAATATCATCTCGAAATTCTGAAGTCGAATCCAGAGAGAATCCAATCGGTTCCATCGCAACCGCATCGCCTCGGCAATCATTATTTTATGGCGTCTTCTGGGACCGACATCAACAAAAACAAGCACGACGCCATGTGTTTGCCCACCAAAAAAGGGCGATTTTATGATCACATCCCCCTACCGTTATCTTCAAAAAAAAGGTTTCTTTTTCCCTCTGAATTCTACGCTAAAATAAATAAAGTGACTCCCGAGCCACTCGTAATAACAATCAGAAAAACCGTGTCGTGGGAAACGAAAAGATAAACAATGAAACGATAAGAAAAGATACGAAACCCCCTTACCTCCCTCCCCAAAAAAATCTCAGAAAAAAATGGCATTTGTTTGCCACCATGGCAATTTAGGTGTTCATTTTTTGCTGCAATTGCCTTTTTTTGTGAAATTCTTCTCAAAACGCTAACGATTTCAATCGTGAGATGATACATGTATACGTATTTTTCAGCAATTTTACAATGTAGAATACAGTAATCTTTTTGAAACCCTGTCCTACAAATCACATTTAATTCACTAATATTTTTTAAATACATTTTATGTTACATGTTTTTCAATTACCGGTACTATACATTTTCTTTGGCAAATACGTATTTTTCGAAACAGACAGTGAACGATTTCTAATGTTTAATGTTCTATAGTCCTACATGTATAAATTTCAAAAACTAAATTGTTAATTTAAATCGGGTTTCTATAAACTCACAAAATTTTGCAGAACGTGGCTTAAAATATTTGCCAAATTTCACATAGTTCCAAAATTCTACGAAATTTTCGAATTTCTAATAACTTTATATTGCGTGTTTGAAAACTGATGACAAATTTTACAATCAAATTCACAAGGAATTCGAATTTCCTAACACTTTTCCCGAATCAATTTCACGTTCGTAGTAAACTTTTTCAACATTTTTTATGAATTAACCAGCGGAAAAACCCGGCCTTGCCCGGGTGAAAATTGTTCTTTTATTTTCTAACCTCTTTTATGTGATCAGGAGTTAGATTTAGTGGTCCTTGTCTCCAAAAGATGGAGCTATATGATCTGGATACATCCCGGATGGGAGAAGAGGGGAATAATATCGAAGCCACAATCAAATCCACCCAGCCAGTGACACACAAGATGGACTCGTTTTCTATTTTATATACAGTTTATATAGGAGATTGGACTGGAGTTTACTTCTTATCGTCCTTTGCTTATCACGCTACGTTTTCAGACGTTGGAATTCTTTTTGTTGGGCCAGATTCAAATCCGCATTTTCCAATTATTGTTTTCAATCCTCGCGCACACCGCACGCACCCGCCATCGATGGACCCTCCACCAGGTGACCAATTTCGGAAGCAGACAATCTAGTTCACGCAGAGTGCCACATCATGCGCATTTGAGCCATGTTCTAGCATATCAGAATTGTAACTCAAATAAGTATAACTGTCAGCGAAATATGTTTGCGTTGCATGTACATGAATGACGTTCAAATCAATGATTGCATTTCTTCGTTGCTTCTCATTATAATGTCCATTTCAGCTTTACCAAGTTCTTTTCCATATAATTGTTGCAATTCACTCGACAAAAAATTCCCAGTGGTTTAAGCGTCCACGTCACCTTGTCAAATTTTCAAATATTTCATGTATTGCTGAAGCCATGAACGTGGCGTTCATGGCTTTAGCAATTCATCGCATGTCAATTCCTTTTTACTGTTCTTATATAAACTGTAATTTACAAAATATGACTATGCATACATTGTTGTTTATAATTTACAAGAATGTTACTTTGCAGACAATGCTCATACGATTTTGCAGACAACGTTCTTATCATATAAAAAATATGATTTTGCAGACAAAAACCATATTTCTTCGAAACCCGGCCATTGTCATTCCCTCGACCAAACGTTTCCATCCGATTTTTCCAATAACATGCGATCCCTCGGGCTTACGTATCTAAGATTTATTTTTAGCCTATCGTCAAGTCCAGTTTTTGTCCAGTCGCGCAGGCGCATCTTGCGACAAAGTTGCGCAAAAAACGCATGCATCGTTTTCCATCCGTTTAACCTTGACGCAAGAGCGAAGAGCGAGTTTTGAGTTTTTTTCATGTTTATTGTTGCCGGTTGAGCGTGGGTGTAGGAAGTCTGAAAACAGCGGGGCAACGAGAACGAAACAGGCTTACAGGCAACGAGAAAATATCGATTCGTTCCCAGATTATAAAAACACGACCGACCTTTGGAATTTTCCTCGTTTCCGCAATTTTTTCCGCTAAACCGGGCGTTTAACCCGCTGGCTAATTGGAAACTCGAAACGTTCCAAAACGGTGGAACACGCCAGACGCGCGTACCGAATACGTGTTTCGCCAATTGGACGAAGAAAACAGGATGCAATATAGGGGTACTCAGACAGAAGCTTTACGAATGGCACTTTTGAAAGTTAAAACTCACGCGTGAATAAGGATCGCAAAAACCTCGAGTGAGTCTTTCTAACCAATGAGCGGGTAGATTAAGCAAACGTGACTTCACTACCGCTTCGAGGACCATACGTAAATCATTTGTTCGAGTACTCCTTGTTATTTGCAGGATCGATGCGAAACCCTGAGGATATCTGATATTTGCAACAGGGTCGAGCGGTAGCTATAGCAGCATATTGGAAAGCAGCAATACATGTATTTACAATGTCATGCCTATAGACGACACAAGTTTTCTTTTTCCTTCAATTAATTGTTATTTCTATATTTCCTGAATGCGAGGTTTTCCAGATGCATGTCTATATTCATAGGGAAGCTATTCGCTTATTTACAGTAAAACCTGAAAAAGTGACCACCTGTTTATGTTGACCACTTTTTAGCGTATTTTTTTTCTAGTGTACATTTCCTTCATAAAAATTCTCTGTATAGTGACCAGTAACCAGTGTGTGTTGTCGTTTTTGCAATTTTTACATTGCCAATGTACCGTAACAAGTGACCAGATAACAGATGAGCCACGTTACATCTTGCTTTAACCCTTGGACATGATGATTCTGTACTTTTTTCTGTTTTGTATTTTTTTACTAGGTATATTACAGTCTACATGTACATGTATAAGTGCAGTGTACATGTTCATTATACTTTAATTCAGGCATTCTTTATATAGTGACCAACTGTGTACAGTGACCAACAGCATTTTTTTTGGTGGTCACTCTTTAACAGGTTTTACTGTAGTTTCTTTTCAGGACGTACACAACAACATACTGTAAAGCAGAAAATGAAAAGCTTTCCTTTGTTAAAAATAATTTCCTTTGTTTCGACTATTATTGAACGAGATTAAATGTTGTTGGCCATTCAACTCATCTTGCTTAAGAGCGCATGCAGACTCCCAAAATGGCCAGCGCACTCGCTCGTCCGACCATTAGCATCGTTAATTAGCCAAAATTGGAACGTTGTTAACCTGCGCTAAAGCGTTTCGCAAATTCTGTGAACGATTTCGACATCTTCTTCATGTGTTACGTGCAGTACATTGTATATTGATTTTCCTCTGCAAATCTTACGTTCGGCTATTGGCTTTCCTAGGTTCATTAGTCAGGCCAACAGTCCCAAGATGGCCATCGAGCGTTCCATTTCTATCACAAAAGTCCCGAGATGACCACCAAATGCTGAAGCTGCTCGACCAGACGCGGTTGAACGCCCCCTTCCTGCAGGGTCGTTTAACCCTACCCCCTCCCCCGCACGAGGAACGCATTGCATCCCAGTGACGCGTAACAGCCAGCGTTCAGGAAATGTGCCATAAAACATAAAAAAAGGTGCGACACTCGTCGACCGAGATTAAACGTGTTCCGACGCGGGACGATCGCCGAACAAACAAACCATAAAAAACACCGGTTGCACGCACCCGCTTTGTCATTGAAATGACCTTCAACAGAACGGCTACTTAAAAGAGTGACTATCCCAAAAATACAGTATCATACATGTATGTCGCCCTATAGCTTATACGCTTGTTGCTTGGGCTAGTTTTTGTTGTACTTCAGCCACCAAATGCCAATGGACAATAGAGGTACTCAAACACTTTTCAGATTTGCAGTTTTTTAGGGTACTCGCCTTCTGGCCCAATATACATGTACCTCAGTACCTGCAACATTCGGAGTGTCCAAGAAGGAAAAATGGCGCGTTTTCCTACGTCCAGAGGGGACATTTGTGACGCCTGGTTGCGAATGTTACGCTTGTGCAATTGTAACCCATTGTTTTTTTCCCCTCGCAGAGTTCCATTTTCAAAAGAGGTAAGATAGAAACTTTCACTCGCGTTGAAATTAGTTCGTCTGTTTGAGTACCGCTAATGTGCCCTTAAAACCGGACGAGTGCACGTCACGAGCAAAACGGCCTCCTACCTTTATCGCTGTCGGGCGACTGCTGCGCCTCAACGTTGTTCCGGATCCGGGTTTTGCGTGACGCGTTGCCAGCTGGCAGGACCCGGCTACATGGCACGTGACTCGGGGTCTGGCTTCTGGTCCTTGTGTAATGGCCCTGCAAAATGGAGAAAATAAAAGTCAAAAAAGGACATTGGGAAACTCGACGCGCGATGTGTTCAAAGTCAACTCAAGGTCATGTCAAATTCAAAAATTGGTTTAACGAGTCCAATGAGTTTCGACGTGGCTGCATTTAATAACGTCAAAATACACGTAGATAGAATGACGGACAATAAACACCGACGCCATTTGCTGTCTGTCCCTTTATTTCATATTCCGCAACAGCAGCAGTTCTACTAACTTCAATGTCACAAAAGGGCACCTAACCAAATGATGCAAACACGTGAGTTTATTAAACAAACCGAAAACTGGCTTCCTAAATATACAGTCGATCCGTTCGCAACTGCTGATACAGCACGTTGCGAACAGGTGAGACGAACAATAGAACACGAACCACACGCAACGATTCAAGGTTACCTAAAGGCATTTAGCCACCGGAAGTGAGCGAAACTGCACAGATTTCCCAAATAAATTTAAAACTCAACGACAAAGGGTTGCATTTCCGTATTTTGAATTTCCTCAGATATTTAAAATGCAAAACAAAAAAAAGTGTACTGTGTAACCATAATAAACGAGGTACTCATCTCACCAAATGTTGATGTTGGACTGTACAGGTCCGCCTCCTCGGAGTGATGCCAATATTGTCCCCTCTTAGGATCGAATCCACCACTACAAGATAGGAAACACTGTCGTTAATTCGAGTCCATTTCCGGCGGAGCAGGGTGCCGGAAGCTGGTGTTACGTACCTCCATCACCGATGAGGCGCATCTGAACCAAGCTGGGGTCTTCATTGTGCTCTTCCAAGACAGTGTCGTCGGTGAGTGTCAATTCCTGAAACACGTAAAATGGTAGATTTAGACCAACGGTCATCATGGTAGCCGCCAAGAAACATGGCAGACGATGGTGCTCTAGGAATGTCCTTTTTAGTCTATTTCGTCCAGCTGTCCATGTTTGTCGCGCCTCTTGAAATTCCGGGGTCCAAAATGGCAAGTATGACACCCCGGAAGCCAAGGTTTGGAGGAAGTGATGGGTCGCATGTGGTGCCGCTTACCTTGGTGTTCTCGTTGTAGGACACGATGACCGCAGTGTACCACTGGGTGGTGCCCTCGGCGCGATAGACTTCGACTCGATACCCGACCAAGACCGACGGCGTGGTCAGCAGGATGCGCTGACCGTCCTGGTACTCCGTCCACTGGCGGACGGCCTTGGCTACTTCCGGGTGATTTACGATGGCCGGCTGGCTGTGGCTCTCCTCAGAATCCTGCCAGGGATAAAAAAAAATGGGGTACAAGAAATTAGTTTCGGATCTCGATGGCGCAACAGCTGTTTAGTTTATGCCCGCAGTTTCCCCCTTTTTTGGCAGGTCTTCTTCGGGCATTTTTGGCCATGTTTATTTTTTTCGAACATAAACATCCCGATCTGGGGGGAGCCGCGTGCCAAAAATGGCAACTATTCCGGCAATCCTCGTGAAAAGCTGTTGAAATCGGCCTCAGCTGAACCGAAACCTGGTTCTGGGCCAAATTGGGGGAGCCGAGCTGAGCCCCACTTTCCAAATTTAGCAGTGTCAAAAAACCTCTCTCTGGCCTTGAGCGTTTTGGGGCAGATTGATGTGATCAGAAAGTCGCCAAAATAGAACGGTCAAATACAAACGTGCTTAGGGTGCTGTGGTGAATTTCAAATCACTCTTGGTACGAGTGTTAATTTTAAAAGGGGTTCAGGGCAACCGGATTTCTGGAGCAGGAAAAATTGAGTGTTTACGATTTCTATAACAGCAAACTAATTTTAAGCCAGAATATTATACCTCTCCTCTTACTTTTCCACTGTTATTTGTTCCCATATAAAACATGTACGTACAGTACATGTATAAGAAAAACAGCACGTTACACGCCATTGAAAAGATGAATTGGCAAATTTGGAAAACAAAAAAACAAGCGGAACTAAAACGAATTTCAGACAATGTAAGAATGATAATGGCAAATATAAGGACATATTTGCAAATTTAGAGGAGAATGAAATTGAGAAAAATTGAAAACCTTTGCAAAAAGAATGATATAAAAAAAAGTAGAAGTCAATGGTACATTTTGGTAATTGTGTCAATTCATCGATTTCATCAAAGAGAGGATGACACGTGTCTAATAGATTCCAATCCATGTATATAGCAATGAAAACTGAAAACCTTAAAAAACAATTCTTCTACATAGTACAAAATTGGTAAGAGATATACGAACGTTTTGACGAAATAAAAATATTGTTAAAAAATGGAAAGTGATATAAGACGTAATACCGATATTCGCGTACCGCCATATGCTAACTAAAACCACTGAGAATTTCAAATGGAAAAGGAAGTAAATATGAATATATGCTCATACCTATACACAAATGAAATAACGACAGCCAAGATGTATAGTGTATAACTATTGATGCTATCATGCTGACTTACATGTGCATAAAACGAAATACATGTAGGATGTCTTATAAGAAAATTGCAACTACTGTACATTGTAAAACTATAACAACGGTAGAATTTTATCAACAAACGTAAAAGCCGTCGTAGGTGAAATTAATATCAGCGTTAAAACCGATTAGTACAAAATGAAATAAAAAAGATACAAGTGCGTATTTATAACAACAACAAATGGAAATTATATCGAGTTACAGTACATGTCTACCAAAATCAATAACAACTCGATGATAAGAAATTTAGGTATGAAACGCTGCCTTAATTCCGTAAACCCATTCATAATTCTGGATTTAAATAGGTCATTTTAAACGTGTATTTTAATTTAAACTGCACTGTATAGTTTGGTATTAAATCAAGGAATACATACTATAAGCCTATGACCTTATGTGGAGTTACGTAAAAGCATGTATCAAGTGACCTTTTCAACGAATCATCATGGAGAAGAAATGCCGGAGGGCAAATTGTGTCAAGTAGAATTAGAAAAATTGCCAAAGGGTAGGAGCACGAAGAAAGCTTAGTCGTGGCGAGCTTACAAACAAGCGCTGATAAGTACGGAAGTCTAGAGGGGCCATGAAAGAAGAAAAATCGTCACGCAGCCTGATGGCTGCGTGACGTCAAACGCGTCATGTTTTTCTTTCGTGGCCCCTCTAGACTTTCGTACTTATCAGCGCTTGTTGTGAGTTCTGCCCGACTAAGCTTTCGTTGTGCTCCTACCCAAAAGAATGAATTAAAGGACATGTGATACCGGCCTGATGACGAAATTTGCATAAGATCCCTTGAAAACCAAAGATAAGCCAAATTTAACATATAACAGGGACAGCAACTGTAAAAGAAATCCATGAAAAAATGACATTTTACACGAAAATACAGTAAGATTTTCTGAAAACCAATTGGACAAGCTCATATAAAAAGTTTCATAAAAATGCCCATGAAATCAATGACATAGCACCTGATCTGACAGCAGGCAATTTCTACATCAGAAGACGATTTAGACGAAAATCCGAACAGGAAAAAACTGAAGATTGGACAGGGTACTCCGGGAGTACCCAAGTGTACACTCGGGTGCTCCGAGTGTACTCTTTTTGGACAAGTGAAATTCGCCAATAGAAAGCTATCATTTCATAATTCCATCACAGGGACGGGGATCGCCTAATTGAGTTTATGGTTCAAAAACGTCTGTTCGCAGGTAATCTTCAATCTACAGACTGTAAGCCACATTTAGGACGAGCTAGATATCACCTTGAAAAGCAGAAGGTCAACGCCGACGATAAAAATACGACAATAACAAAAAAATCGGATGTTGACACCGTTGGGGGGCGGTGTACACCGAGTGAAGAAATTTACTGACTCGGATTCCTCCGGGCCAACTTTAGACGATCGGCCCCCGACCCCACAGCCGGTGCCAAAATCCCGACTGGGGGCGCCAGGATTCCCCGTGACCTTGGGACGCTCTTGAAGTTGCCACGCGCGTCACTAGCGCTCCGCCAGAGGGCGCAAGGCCCCAGGCAGACTAGAGAGCCTATAAGGCAGACCAAATACAGCAAATAGCGACAGGGTCTCAAGCTACACGTTAAAGATGTTGGAAATATGAAACTTATACTGTAAGTCAGTTAAATATTTTCCGACCAAAGTTGGTAAGAACTGGTTTGATAGCGGCGATAACCTTGGTGAAGCCAAGCCAATTTTCGAGTCGATTCTAACGCATGACTTTGCAATTACCCAAGTGCTGCGAGATGAGAAACGCATGTTTGAGTATCCCTAACGTAAATAGGCCTACATGTAACTCCCAGTAGCTTGAAACAACTGCCAAGCATTATCAGCTATTATTGGACATAAGCCCAAAATGAACACATCAGTTTCCAGTTTATTTTTAAACAATTCCAAATGCATCTCAAGCAATTACAACCCTTATGGGGAAAAAAAGACTGGTAGCAAACTAATACATGTATTTGTTTTAAATACAACCAGTTTGGATGGACAACTATATACAATTTACATGTATAAGGGTAGGTGTCCACGAGTCATTTAGCGAGTTTTTGCTTACCGAGAACCTCATGCAGGGAGTCAGACTAGTCAGTGGCGCCTGAATGTATGGCACTTCGACGGAACTGTGCATGCGCCACTAACTCCCTGAGGTTCTCGGTAAGCAAAAATTCACCTAAATGACTAGTGGACACCCACCCTAAAGATGTATGTTTGTATGTTTGCAAAGGTTTTCCATAGAGCGTCTTTACGATGAAGCGCCTTTACGACAAATTGCTGAAGTGATATGGCGGCGCTGAGGTCATGAGTCGATCATTATGCCTACTATTGGCGAATTTCACTTGTCAAAGTTGGACAGGTGAAATTCGCCATTTGTCTCTTCAGCATCCGATCGGTAAGTGCAGCCCGGGCAAAGCCGGATTTTACGGCTAGTCTTTTATAAAATACCAATTTAGCGTCAGTTTTCAGGTTACGATCACGTCTTATCTGTTTGCAATAAGCTTTTTTAAATAAGGCCCTCCAATGCAACCATTTTAAATAGATTCAAAACATTTCTCAAAACCAAAACATGCACCCAACATTTTTTCTTAAAGTCCATACATTCCATATTGCCACCAATCCAGAATAATTTTTCTAAAAAAAAATTCAAAATAACCCATTTCTCCAATTTAATTTTAAAGAAAAAATTTTTTTTTTCTGAAAATGGGCCGATTATTAGACTATATTTAAATAATTTTCATCCATTTCTGAGGATTTTCTGCAAAACGCGCCCTAACCTTATCTTCCGATTTCCTTTCAAAACAAAAATGTTCCACACACTCCAAATCCATTATGTCACAGCCGATTTTAAAAATGCATATCCCCAGCATTTCCAACGATGTGAAAAGCCTTGCGCACAAGTAAAATTCACGATCAATTTTAATGACTCGCGGCACACGCAAAAAAAAATGCTCGAGATTCGCAGCAGTTATTTATTTCGGAGGTTGTAATTTTAATCGTTGCCCCCTTTTTGGCTTTCGAGCGTCAGCCAAGGTGAACGGTTGCGCAACGAGAGCAAAACAAACAAGCCATTAAAAAGCGTTACTCATTTGGCATTCATTCATTAGGCCTAATCGCATTTTCGCGATAACAACCGCCTTCGAGCCTGCAAAAAAAAAAACTCGAATAGAGGTCACCTTCACCGAGCGGCAGGTGGCCACGTGATAGGGGACGAACCGAAATCATGCCCTAGTTTGGGTCAGCGATCGCGCCGGGAGGGCGGTTCCGAAAATCTTGCACTTGTTGAGAAATCACCAAATTACCTCTACAGGATTTCCTCCCGCGTTCACTGGCCATTGGCCAGAAATGGCCTTCAATTCGCAAAGAACGCATCTCAAAATTTGCGAAGAAAGACCTCATAACAACACGTGCTGCGCCAAGGAAATTATTGACAATTTCGAAGAATTAATCGTTCTATAGTTCTGTTTACGTTGACATTCGCTGACCAATTTCCATTCCTTCGCCCAGGATTGCTCGCGGCAGTTGGCTGGAGCGCCACCTATCATCATGCGTGATACACGCATGACCTCTATTTCACCTTCAAGAAGTCTATCGTCCGCATTTGACTGTGGAAATGAGTTTTTTTTTTCGAGGTAAAATGACGCCCTCCAGTACTGCACCACGTAAGAGCTGGTGTCCTAATCCCAACACCAAATCGGTGTTACTGTAGTTGGGTTGAATTCTCCATTTCAAATCGTTCCAAAAAAGTCAACAGTTGCCAAATTTTATTTTTAAAACAGAATTAGTCATCAATTACCATCCTGAGAACTTTCCAATCAAGTATAGCAATCGCCAGTTGCATGTGTGCATGGCTCGTACATGTAGGGGATATTCAATAATCAGTAAAATAAATGTAGCACATACAGTATGTAGTCTGATTCTCCAATTTCAAGACGTTCCAAACAAAGTCACGTATTACCATCCTTAAAACTGAATTGGTCAACTATTATCATCCTGAAAATTTTCCAATTAAATACCAATGGACCGTATAGGTCAGCACACCATTATCACGTGACATTCCATTGGCGAAAATTACCCGGAAGCACGTTGTCTTATGGCGCATTCGAATCGTCCACACTAGAGTAGTGTGGTGTGGTGTCTAGCCAGTGTAGCTTGATTACGTGTATTTTTGTTCAGTGCATCCTCATGACGTCATCAGTGTATTGCATCAGATTTTTTTCATTCGAACAGGCGAGTGGAAACCGTCTGCCTATATAAGCAGCGCCAATTTCGAAAAGAACCATTCAGGAAAGAACAGAAGACGAATTTGAACAAAACCAAACGAAATATAATCCGCCATGTTGGATGCTCAGACTACACCGACTCTTTCGACGGTGTAGTCAAGTGTACTCTCAGTGCACATTTCTTGGCGAATCGAACAGCCCAGTAGAGTGCACCGACTGGTACCAGTGTACAAACGTACACTTAGTGTACACTAGTTCACTTTTTGGATGATTCAAATGCGCTATTAGCTGTTGATTCGATGGAACATTAGGAACTCAGCACTGCAAGTTAAGAGCGTACTTCATTGATGGCGCCAAATGCCGGTTCCAATTGGAATCTCGTCACGTTGTACCAATCCGCGAACTGTTCCATTTCAGTCACGAATTCCGAAACACCAGAGAAACTGCACAGCAGCTGATGTTGGCAACGATCCACGATGGCAATGATTGACGAGCATTTCCAATTGCATTATGACTGACAGTTCTATTTCGAAACCTAGAGGCGTACGTAAAATAAAAACTAACATCGTGGGGGGAGAAAATCCATTTTTTGCACAAAGCACGTGTCCAGCGCTTATCCATAATCGTTGAAGCACGGCCTCCTGGAAGACGTCAGTTGGCCGTTTCCGAGATAAGCAAACGCTTTCTCGCGTAAAGGTAAGCCCAGGGCAATGACCCAAAAACGCTCCCAGGGTGAGACTATATAGCTAAAGTAAATAAAAAATGATGCAGATTCCGCAAGGTGGGAAGAACCCCGACTGCACAAAGGACAGCAAGGAATGAGAATATACATGTAATAGAATTTCTCTGCCCAGAAACTTATTTTTAACGAATAAGGTATCCAGGCAAATGGTAAACGAATCATATCAGAAAAAAATTCATGACTCAGTAAGAACCGAGTATAGGTTACTGGGAGGTCAGATTTTTCTGGGAAACCCTGCAAGAAATTTGACGTGGATATCCGAATTAAGAAACCAGGGTGGCCACAAAATTTTCAATTTCCCTGACAAAAATCCTAAATTCCCTGACCAAACTTACTCGTTAATGCATATCAATTGCAACGAGAAGCTTGGCAAAACACTATTTTGTTACAAAGCCTAGCTGATGAAGAGGATTGGGGATGGAGCTGCTAGCACACTGAGTGCAGGGAGAGCAGTTTGCTTTTATTTGGGAAAATTTCCCTGACCACTCACAAATTTCCATGGCATCCTTGACCACTATTTTTTCCCTGACTTCCCTGACCTGTGGCCACCCTGAGAATTTTAAAACACCAAGTCAAAGATATTCAATATGAATGCAACAAGAATGTACCTCGGACATGTCAAGTCTTCGCTTCCGGTTTTCAGTTTTTTACTATCGCTGAATTTCCACGACTTTTTCGAAACAATTTTACCTTACTATTTCAGGTTGTTGTCCCAAACTAAGAAAATGTCGAGGCAATCCGAGTCATGCCAAGTCTAACTCGTGATCAGCAGTCAGAAAACAAAGTCCTGAAGGATGTGGGGAATTTCCCTCGAAGTTGGATCCCTCCCAGACTCTCGTATCAGGTGGGAAAGCGGCACGAGAAACAGCGGGAATTGGACGTGAACTCGAGGAAACGGTTCTGTTGAGAAAAATCTCCCTTCGTCACGCCATGGAGATTTTCGTTTAAAAAAAAAGATGGGGGAAAAAATAAGGGGATTCGAGAAAAAAAAAAAAGAAGTCCTCATTTCAAAAGAAGCAACAAACGCGAACGCCAAATCCACTCACGTACGAAAATAACAATAACGAAAAAGAAAATTGCAAATGACTACGACATGGGGGGAGGGGGTAAAGGGAGTAATGAAGGGGGAGGAACGAGAACAAAAGCAATATTCTCGCATTTCCAAAGGAAAGACCAGAAAAAACAGCCCCAGGATTTCAATTAAGTTTCGGTAAACTACCGTACGTGAGCCACATAATTAGATGCCTCTTCTTCCCCATTGTATGATAATGACCTACATGGCCTAATTAATACCTCCAAGAATTCCTGCCACCGAAAATACCCGAGGAAATTGCGATCGCGTGCCAGCGATGCGGCAAATTGTAGCCCAACATGGCCTCCAAAGAGCATCTTCAAACAGGCGAAACCGAGTCATGAAAGAGTCCCAAGACAACCCGACCAGAACACATGACTACGAGAGCGATTCACGTGAGATCACATCGTCAACTGCCCAACAGGTGAAAGTCGAGGAAGAAAAGAGCCCCAAGATGGCTGGCCTGTTAAAAGAACCCCAAGATGGCTGCCCTGATATCATCACGAGTCGTCTGAAATTAAATAACGTAGAGACAACCAAAATTGCTATTTTGGACTTACGAAATTAAGCACGCATTGAAGGGTAAACTGCAACAGGTTCAGGAAGTGGCTTCATTGTAGATTGCCGAGAGTTCAGCTCATTGAAATTAAACAAAAGTTTCAACGTGGCTGTCCAATGTTCATAACTACGACGAAAGGAGACTCAAGACGTTGCCGTGAACTAGATCTTGTGAATTAAGTTTAATAATAATTAGATCACGAGACGACCGCACAATATAAATTGATGAGGCTGGTTTCGAGTTAAATTACGAACGTATACGATTATAGGATTTCAAGATGGCGTCCTAGCGACTTGAAACGCGAATTACATGATGTAGATAATAACTCCTAATCATTAAAAGTCGTCACCAAACGATTCCATGAATATCGCCAAGAGTCCTAATATGGCGGTTAAATTGGTCGACACTCTGCTAAAGCACACAAGAGACAAAATTTAACGACAAATTATTTTGCAATTTTCGCTCACGATTCCTAGAATATGCTTTTAAATGTTCCAGAAATTAAGAACTACGCGTGTCTTAGACAGAATTCGGTTATGTTTTACGAACTCCATATAGTCTCACGGTTCTGAAAATGAGATTTTTCGTTAGTTTCCCAAGATGGCCACCCGACCTCAACGGGCGATTCATTCCGCTCCATCCGGTTCGATTAATGAAAATTGAATCCGGTTGCAAGTCACGCCATCAAATCCGTTGCGAATTTCTTGACAAAACCAACATTTTTTCTTCGATTTTTGCGAGGAAACCAGAATCGTTGTTGCGAATGGCGTCCAGGCGGGTGCGAGCGATGAGAAGCCGGGCGAGTGATGGATCGTTCGCTCCAGGCCACCAAAAAATCAATCTTTTTCAGGAAACCACCAACAGAGCGGCCTCGGCATTACAACGCTCTTTCCAACCGCGTCCATTTTCTCAACAGGTTTTGGAAACGAGGTGAAAACTCGTTTCAGACAGCTTTTCGCGAGGCTTGGAGGAAAAAAACCGAAAACACGACGTTAAGTGAATAATAAATAATGCAGAGGTCTCATTAGCGCTTCCCATCCAGGTTGCTCACGTGACGTCACGCGCAACCCCGTGTCACTGACAGTGACGAAGTGAAAACACGGAAAGGTGACGCGTGCTTTGGTCCCTTTTTTTCCTAAATCAAAATTTTTTGGTCATTTCCGCTTAACTCATCCAGTTTTATTGGCGTTATTCATTATCAGCGTTCCGAGAGAGACAGTTCGATACCTTGGACGGTAGGAAAACTCGAAAAACCCTGAAAGAAACAAAAACTCAAAACCTCGTCGAACAGCAACGCTAAAACGGCTTTTCTAGTCATTTCCGGTCGACTTCAGAAACATTTCCGGCACCTTTTGCAATCAACAGTCCAAAACAGTCATTTTGACACCTTGGACGACAGGTCTAAGCTTGAAACTTATCGAGAAATACATTGCACCAACTGGGATTGTTGTTTCTGGAAAAAAAATCAACCTTTTCGGATTTTTCAGCTCTTTTGCATGAATATTTGATGCGTTTTCATCGAAGGATATTAAACACGGTGTACATGATGCAGTTCTCTCGCAATTTCCGCTAATAAACATCAACTTTTAGCGTTCCAGCGCTCTCGACGACGTAACAGCTTCCAGAAAACATCAAGAAAAAGGCTATAAACACTCTCTCGTGAACTTTGGCCATAAACTGAGTTCTGGTTCTAAGCGGCACCAGACACGTGGCATCGTGCGTCATGCGAAGCTTGCCTGTCATCATCTTTGGTGATAATTGCCAGCTTTCGTATTTGAACATCCAGGGTTAAAGTTCTTAACCTACACTGCATACTTAATAAACGAAGACAGAATCCCAGAGCATGTGCAGTACATGTATTTGATTCGACTGACTGTCTACATAGCGTTAAACATGGACAAACGCTCGTAGCGAGGGAAATCCTAACCAGATGTTAGCCAGAAAGGAAAATCCCAACCAAACAAATTTAACTTTCATAGTTTTCAGCAAGTTAAAAATGGTTGCAGTCCATCTAGTGGTTTTCAACACCGACTTTAAATACCATCTCACCAATCCTAAGCATGAAAAACAAAGGACGACATAAGAAATCAGAACCATATGAGGGGAAAAAAAACAATACATGCACAGCATTGTGTCGGGCATTCACCAAATGCCCGAACATATGTAAAATATTCAAAATTGTCGCTTGGCAAATCCCAACCTGGATATTGTGAAACATTACACCGATGAGCATACCATCAAGTTGTCAACCTCGAGTTGAACTTGCTTGCAAAAAAATAAGTAAATAAACAAATAGATAAACATAATGGCCTCTGCGCCAATCCTAACCAAGAGCACCCTAGGCACAATGTTGGAAGGGAATGATTTATGGCTTCATTATCTTTTATAGTCAGTTTGACAGACAAGGTGACCATAGTCATGCTGCGGGTTGGCGGTCATATTGTTGGGTGTAAAAAGGGTGAATACATTTGGGCTGAGGGTTGGCCCTGTCCTCAGCAAACGAGTTTCCAGACAGTAAAATTAATCAACTTGTCTTTGGACCTTATGTTTGATCGACCATCTTGGAATCCAAAAGACTCATAACATGGCGACCATACGAGTACGTTCAATGAACCTTTATTTTCGAAATGCATGACAGATGCCAAGTGCACAAACTTGATCAGACAGTTCTTTAAATGCAAACGTGTAAGCAACAAATTGTAAAGTAAATGTATTACTGTATATGGTAAGCATTATACAAAAATATACAGTAACAAAAGCAAACGGCGCCCAAATCAGTAATTTATACTGTATGTGTCATTTGCAAATTTCAACGTTAGCTTTGATTACAGAACATTCTGTGAAATTACCTCCCGATTCACAATTCCAGCGTAACAGGTACGACGCAGTACGTGTACATTTTAAAACCCAGTACACGTGGGCTCCTACGAAGGAACACTGCTAAACATACAGTATTTTCCAGAAACAAACAAGATTAAGAAAACAAGACTAAAAATTAAAAAGTAAAATTAGACAAACCCCGCAATAAAACCTAATCAGAATCGATTTACAATCTAGCAGGAAAAAAAACCGAATAAAGATGGCGGCTATGAGGACCACACCCACCATTTGCTTTTATGGTTAAGGCTCGGTGAAGTCAGCTTCGGCCCCCAAACAACAACAAAAAAAACCGCACTTTAGACAAGAAACTGGCAAAAAACGGAGCATCGACCTCGTCCACGCTGGCGCGTCTTGGCCGTCATAACCTTGCAAAGGGCATTCTGTTGATGACCTCCATGTGCCCTCTGTGCTGCCCAACACCTGCGCTGTGTTCCAATGACTTTTTCCTAACATTTAAAATCATTTAAGGTAAAAGGGGGTGCCAAACGCAGGTTTCCGATGTTTTAACATTGTGGGTGTGATCGCAAAACAGGAGACTCGTTCAAAAATAAACAACCATCATAAACCTGGCTTACTGTAGTATCGTTCCAAACTTTAATCCAATCCAGACTTAGCATCGTTCCATCATACCAACAATGACATACAGTAGAACCTCTTAAGTTGACCACATCCATTTGTTGACCACATTTTCATAAACTGGTTGGTCACCAGTCCAACATTAACTGATGGGAGATGGACCTCCATATGTTGACCACCTCTGTATGCTGGCCGTTTTGTTTTCGCCCTTGGGTGGTCAACTTACGGAGGTTCTACTTTAGATGTTTTAAACAGATTGCGATTTGTCTGAAAGCATAGAAATGTCGTTCTAAACTTAACTTAAACATGAATGTGTGCATTTAATATGCTGTTAAGTTTAGAGCCTAGCATACGTTCTAACTACCTCAGCATCGTTCTAAAATAAACGTACGATCTGAACCACAACAGATGTGATATTTCATACGACTCAATTTTTAAGTTAAACCTCATCTAACATTGTTCCAAAGTACATTTTAGTTCTACAGTATATGTAAGTCCAAATCGAATTAAACCTGACTTGGCATCGTTCAATGTCACACGACCAATTCAAACTTGTGCTATTAAAAGTAGCTACCTTTAATCTTTAATCCAACCTGATAATGCACAAAACCACTTGAACCAAACATGAACCGATTTGGCAAACTAAAAGTACAGCCCCAATAATTATCATTCTAACGACGCATCATTTCCGAACTGCGGTCAAAACTGACCGTTCCAAACCTATAGGGTTGTTCGTCCCAGTCGGAGGGATTGACCCGATTTCCCCCCACCATTCCTAAAGTGGCCAATCGCTCAATCAACAGTCAAACCGTAACCCAATTTGCGCATTTGGCTATTTTATTATCGTTACCAGTCGCACGGAACTGGGCCAGACCCACTCGAGGAGTTAACTGGGGCTGAACGGCCAACGGGGAAAACGCAAAAATTTCCCAAATTACCAATTTAAAAGATGACCTTTTTCGCTCGTGCAACATAACATCCACGCGATTCGAGCGCACCGGGAATTTTCAGGAGTCCAAAATAGCCCCTAATCGAACCAGGACAAATGACCGAAACACCAAAATAACAGCAGGCAGAAATCACCCAAACAAGACACCAGACCCGAAATTTGGAACGAGCGACAAAATCGCTATCGGAACACGTACAAAAGATAAGACGCGGCCAAAATGCATTATTACGATATGGGGGGATAAAAAAGAAACGTATTTTACTATAGGGAGAAAAAAACAACAAAATAAAGCCGAAATATAGATAAGGGATAAATGGAACTACCGTAGCTATTAAAAAGGATGGCAAAATAGGAACGTTGAGTTCAAAGTGCAAACGTTGAATAAGAAATAATCCAAATTACCACAATCTCGGGCAAAAATATGCTTAACATATCGGGCTCTGGGGTAGCGAAATTATCAGAGATAGAGGACATCCAGAAAATGAGAAAACAAAACACTGCGTTGGTAATTATCAACAAACAATAGAAAGCTCGACGCATCCAAACTACGCGCATTAAATCAGAAGGTCATAAAATCAACTGTGGTGCACCAGATAGAAATGCTGAGATAATGCATTGCATGCACATCATTTGAAAAATTAATTAATTCCCAAAGCACATGTGCCAAAATGATCACATGAAATACGTCATGGCTTATTCATAAACATCGACAATCCCCCCAGCAGATGCATCAAAACGGCCATATATGACGTGTAAATACCAGAAAGTAAACAAAACTGTGCCATGGTATTGGCACAAACTAACAACTGCAGAGTACCGACACTTCAGAATACATGTACAACAATACTTAAGGAACTTATAAAAACTATTAAATTATACCTTAGTTTGGCGAACATTTTTGGAACTCCAGCTCTGCACGCATGGCCAAACCAGATCGAAAATTGAAGAATTAGGACGGTATTAAAATAACCCAAATAAACCAGAGGGAACTATACGATGCCACAAAGTGTATAAACTTGAGATCAAAACTACTCCAAACAGATACCAAAGCAAATCACAATTACCCAAAATGAACGACCCAGAGTTAAACATTCAGAACATATACAAACATCCAACATTGTGATAACTAAACGAAATCATAAGCTAAACAACATCCAATAGAGCCAAACACGATCAAACTACATAGTACCGGCAGCCTCGAAGCGCCGGTCTCCAATAGCCCCCGGGTCGCCTTTCCACCGTCAAAATTAAGTGCCACTTACCGCGGTCTACGTGAATCCGCGAGCTTCCAGTAATCCAAAACTCGCGTTTATTTCCAACAAAACGAAGCGATCACAGTAATCCGAGGAGACTCGTTCGCGATCAGAACAACAGCGCGCTCCAAGATGGCCGCCGAAAGAAGAAAGACGAGGACGAACAACCGTTTGTAGAGTACGAAAAAAAAAATAAACAGCGAAAAACACACCACGTATGCACCAGCGAGCAACGTGTCATTATTCCCCTTGTTTTCTCATGGGGGACGGGGGGTGGGTTCCTCATCGACCAGCGTAAAAAATACCTCCTAGAAACGAGTCCAAGTTCACACCCTGCTCGCTCTTACCTTCTCTACCTCCGCCAGGTACAACACTTTTTTTGTTTTTGTTTTCTGATAGGAGGTTGGGGTGGCATGAGACGAGGGGCCAGAAACAGCGCCATCTACGGGGACGTCACGGGACTACGGCAGGCCAAGAAAGCTTGGATAATGATAGGCTCTCTAGATAATGAAGGTGAGCAGCGCCACCTGACCAGCGTTATGTGATGATGCATCGTGTGCAATTGGCTGTTGACCGCTCGAAGAGTCATCTGGTCATGCTTGTTGATGCTCGAGCAGCGCCATCTATGAAGTCAACCTGACACAGTGCCTTTTGCATCCCACGGTATTTTCCTATTGGTTTTTGAGTATGGAAGTGTCCAACGCTACAGTATATCTTTTAGTGATTTTTCTGCTGTAGTCTAGGGACTACAATTGGACCGATCTGTTGCTCAATCCGATTGTTGCGTACTGGCAATTTTGGCTCAAGTCTATATCCTCAAGTGATTGGTTAAAAAACTTAAAAAAATGCTGAAGTTCTACTCAAACCACACAGTCGCACACGCCATCGACTGTTGCATCCTGGACAATTTCTGTCAGGCTGGTGCACATTCCGTTGTTTTCTGGAGTACGTGTATCTTGGACACAAGCAGCAGCATCCAGAAATCAAGTTAGTCCGCCAATGCCTTCCATGGCAATTAGCATATGCGTTGCATCCTGGAATACTGATCACCCACGCCCTCTGTTTCTTCGTATTGCCATACGGGGATGTTCTTGGGAAGCTGATTGTTGATCGTGTTGTACATTCTCGGAAGCCCGTTTGACCCGACGCCTGCTCGCACCCATGACAACCTGCAGTCCCCCCAAAGCAGGCAGTGCCATCTAGGAGGCCGCTTTGGCAAGTGGCTGCAGTACGACCTTCGTTTCACCTTGGCGGAAAGGCGCGGGGGATTGTGAAGCAACCGAACTGAGGAGAGACCGAGCGATAGTCCGGCCCTCCCCCTCACCTCTTCCATCCCCCCACGCGCTACACCCCCCGGAGAGCAGCGTGAGGGGGTGTCGTAACTGTGGCACGCAATGCGTCCCCTTTCGCAACCAGACAAAGAACGGTGCAGCGTGACCCCTCAGGCTGGCTTCGCTCCAAATCCGAAGCGGGGCGGTGGGCGGTCATTTTTTTTAAAGGGGCACATTGGCTTTTCCACGAAACTGACTCCGAGTTGGAACCCGACTTGGGTTCGTTCGCTTATTCTCGATTAACGAATTTCGCTCGAAAACAATGCGCAGGTTGCGTCATTGACGAGCATTCGTCAAACGCGCCCTCTGGCGTTGTCTACAAAGGACATCAAAAACATTACACGTACTTGTACAGTAGGCCTACAAGTACCTGTATTGCCTAATTTACAATGCGTCGACGAACGGTGGCTAGGTACAATGTGAAATTTCGGACGTTATTGCTGTATTCTCAACCAAGCAATTGAAGACATAAACGGTCGTCACTCATGCGCAGATCAAATTTGCTCAAAAATGCCATACGTAATTTCTATTTTTGGGCTGGAAAAAACGAACATAAACATAAAATGATAACCGAAAAAGTCAGTCCGAACCATTATATAATACACGGGAGAAAACCGGTGACGTTTTCAAGATTGCTTCAACAACCGTTGATGTCTTCAATTGCTTGGTTGTGAATACAGCATATTTTGTCGTCATCGACCTGTTGACATCTTGAGTTGCCTCTGGACATCGTCACCAAGAGCTCCTCTCGTCTACTACCCCGATTCAAAAACTGCCGGGAAAATTCAAAAAAGCAAGCTAATTTTAAAAACTGCCGACCAAATGATGCCAAAATGCCAATGTATTTATTAATTTGTCATGGCGCTCTGGTTAAACACTGAGCAAAACGTCGCTATCATTGTGGACCACTGTGGATTGCACGTCGACCATTGCTAAACTGTGTGACATTTTCAAGATGGCGGAAAACCCGTCTCCACTGTTCGTCGATATCATTGTGAATTAATTAGGCATACTAGTATGTTTACAAGCAAATGTGCTACAATGCAAAAAAATTGTACATTTGGCGATTTCCAATATGGCGTCCATCCCACCACAATTCGGAACCTGGTGTTTGATAAAAAGTTCCACAATCCCTGATTCGAGCATGGTGTCTCTCCATACGATGATTAACAATTGCTTCTAGCATCCCTTGAGTTCCAATATGGCGTCCAGCGTCCTTCACGTCAATCATAATTGACTCGGTTGATTCCAGAAATCAAATACATGTATGCTGGACAGACAGGGTTCCCACACTTATTGCAAATGAAAATTCCCTGACTTTCCCAGGTTTCCCAGCATCAATATTGCATTTTCCCCTGACCAGTTTTTAGATAATCAAAATCATTAAAATAAAATTACCTATATTATTGAGAATTTTTCAGCTCAACAATTTCCATATCAATTGCACGAGATTCTTTGGCTGCATCATCCAATAACTTTGTTTTTTTGGGTGGCTAAGATTTCCTGTGTTTAAAGTGAAAGACCTGGCTGGGTAAAAAATCCCCTGACTTTTCACACAACTTCCTAAAATCCCCTGACAATCCCTGGTTTCCCAGAAATGTGGGAACCCTGCTGGATCTCTATATCCTTCTCAATCAGCTCCAGATTAAAATTGACAATTTATCGTAAGATGTTTCTGACCGGTCCACAGGACATAAGGGGGAACTCAGCTCGTCATGAATCGTACTTCGGCAGTTGTCCGAGTCGGGGGTTCACCGACGACTCGACGAGTTAATGACCACTGAATCGATTAGTATCGATAAAGTCATTTAAGAATTTTGGATTAAGAAACACCCCCATCAAGAGCAGGAACTTCTCCCAAAAACCACAACAAATCCCCACGTGCAAAAGCACAACAAGAAACCCACTGGAGCCTTACCGTCTTCGGGCTCGAAGTCCGCGTAGCCATCGAGGCACTCGGCCGTGAGAAGTTTGCTCTGGACGGTGATAAAATCCGTCTCCTCTTCGGACTCGTTGTGGGCCATCGGTGGTTGGGGGGGTCAAGACTCACGGGCTGGTGTCGGAAAGCGCGGCGCGGCCGCAATGGGACCTTGGCCGGGAGGCGCGCGAGCTCGGCATCGGGACAAAGGTCGAAGGTCCGGTCGGGGAGAGGGGGGTCAGCGACGAGGTCAAACTCGGATATTAAAAAACACAACGGGAAAGAAAGAGACGAACACGCGGAGCACACGACCACGCGCCACCGAAGCTGGCTTTCGAATGAGCTGGCGCGGTTTCCGGGATTCCGCGCGCCGCCACCACCGCCGCCAGGGGGCCGGTGGTGACGTCCGTCGCTCGGCCACTTTGCCCAAAAATAAAGCACCACTCCGAATATGTGGTGGATAAAAAAAAAATAGTTCTCAGTTTCCGAAGAAAAACGACCCCCGAAAAAGAATAGTGTAAATATACGTAAATCATCTTGGTTTATCGATTTCGTTTTAATGGACTTTTTCGTCAAATCATCCACTGAAAACACGTGCTTCGGAGCGAGTTCCGGCAGCGTCATGAAGGTCATGCCACGTGATACCGGCACAACTGCGTTTTCGTTGAGATTTGTGAAACTGAAAGGGACACGCGCTTTCGGAGCTGCACCAAAGATCCTAGGCTGCACCATTTCCCATTTGTGGATTTGGAGAAGTTTTTAACATTGGAATCGTACTGTGTTGGAATGTTCAAATAACGCGCGATCTCGAACGTGAAACACGGTTGATGTGTTCGATTGAACTGCTTTGTTAGCTGTTAAATCGACATTGGGAAGTTTTTGGAATAAAGAAGAGCCGATTGGCTTATGCACATCCATTTGATTCCATTCCCATGGCAAAGCGTACCAATCGACTCCAAAACGACCGATTTGCAGAGTTTGTCAACTTAGAACATATACTAAGAAATAAATAAAGTCGACTTGCGCTTTTTACTATCATATGGAAATCCCACAAAAAGGTTCGAGCACGGTGAAGCTTGTTCCAGTCGCTTGAAAACCAGTGTCGCTTAGTGCACTAAGCGTCTGCGTCATGGTAAGAGTCTGCAATGCCACTACGCGACACTGGTTCGAAACCGGTTGGCAAGCGACTGGAATAAGGTTCACCGCGTGCACGTACTCAACGTTTGTAAACTAGAAAGTTCAAAAATGGAGATGGCATTGAAAAAAACTGAAAAATGCAATCTTCACTCAATTCAATTCAACTCAGTACCCTACAATCAGCGACTAAATGCCATATGGTAGAGGGGCGAGCCCATTTTCAGAAAAAAGCTCCTACTGTACATCTGTTGCGACTTAGACATTGTTTAAGTGAACTTGGACTAAATTTGAGCTATCTTCAGGACGGTTATTCCATCGACATCGTTTAATCGCATGCAAAAAGGACCAATTGTAAGCATCCGTATTAGTACGGAGCTCAGTCAGTGTTTAAACTTTAGATTGATTATGCCTACTTCCATAGTGGTTGTTAGGCGTGAAGATATGGGACCCGATGCGAATTAGAAGGTTGATTGAAACGTTTAAATAAGTCCATAGATAAATTTTCTCGTCTTGCTCTCAATGAGTCCCAAGTTAAAGAGTGAAGCATCTCTGTCACACTAGACTAGCCGAATGTTGGTAGTTTCCCTTAACAAACCTGGCTGCCCTCCGCTGGACCATTTTTAACTCCAGGATTCTATTCATCCTGTGAGGGTTCCAAATTGTAGCGCAGTACTCCAACATAGGGCGAACCATAGTTGTGTAGCCAGTTTCCTTAACATTTTCTGGACATGTAAGAAATATGCGTTGAACAAATTAATCTTAGGCATTGGTTTGCTGCTCCAATAATCTTAACAAAATTTCTAATAAATTTTCAAGAAAGATTATTAGAAATATTAACACCCAGATACTTGACAGTATTGACTGAAGCAAGTTGGACATCACCCAAATGATATTTAAAAGAACGAACAATCCTTTTACGGGAAATGCACATCACAACACACTTCTCCTTGTTTAAATTTAGCTGCCAATCATTTCACCAAGTATTCAAGACAACAAGATCTTTCTGAAATTTGTCAGAATCTCTGCCTTCGTCCACTTCATCATACAAGAAAGCATTGTCTGCAAAAAACTTAAAATTACTCGAAAATTATTTCAGTATTTCAAATTTATGATTGAGCCCAGAGATTGATACCTTGATTGAGACCAGAGATTACATCAACCTATAACTTGATTCCGCTCCATTTGTTTGAGATTCATTTGTTTGAGTAACAATTCAAACACATTTTATTTACCGAAATTTACAATTACCAAACGAAAAGAATAATGCAAAGGAATTGAGGCAAGTGATGTCAACTTTTGTTTTGGTGGCAATTTTTACTCTCCCACTCTTTTCACCAACTTTGAAACGACGCGTCGTTTTATTGTAAAAAACATGCTGTTTTCCTGTAAGTATTTATTCCAAACCATCTGAAGAGGTGATATCGATTTACTTATTTCATTTCAAGTTATTTGCAAATTTTTCTCATCTTTGTTGTTTGTACATTCTAATATTCAGTAATTATTCTAATTTATACTACTAATAACTTATTCCTATTCTATTCTATTCTATTCTTTACTCTGCAGTCAGTACATAGTACCATGTGGCAGAGGGGATCATCATTCAATT
>JAQGBX010000276.1:0-40235 GCA_034698745.1 Megaphyllum sjaelandicum | reverse complement strand
AATCCAATTATCCGAATTTTTGATTATCCGAATGGGGTCCGGTCCCAATTGATTCGGATAATTTGAGTTCTACTGTACTTGTGTATTATATCGACTACCTGGAAAGCATAGAAGCTATGCAGGGAAACGTCAGTAACAGTATGTAAATTTTGTATGTTATATTACATAAATGGGGGCTCCGCCCCCAATCATCAAATCGAACGTTTGATTACCGTGCCAATAAATGGAAGTGCGTGCAAGAGTACATATGTGGAAAAGAGTATTTCGAAGTGCGCAAAAGTTTGCTTCGAGCGCATAATTTAGCGCATTCTGTGACGTGTGAAGCACGGAGTTCATACTTCGCCCAATTTGGACAAACCTTCAATGAGATATTTTTAAAGCTCCTGAATCCGTGACTATAGAGCCCTTTTGATCCGATCCGGGGCATGTGAATGACTTATGACCAGTAGTAGCCTAGTAACGCATGCGTGAATAGGATGTCTGAAAAACCTAATTTACAACCCAAAAAACGATGGATTTCTCAATGATGGCCACTCTTGATAACAGGCTTGGAAGTGCCAAGATAGTGCCAACTGTTTTTCGTGAGTGACACGGTGATACGAGTGAAATATAAGAAATCAGTGATTACATTGTCATGTACAGTAAGCTGAGGACTGAAAAAAATATTAATTGGGCTTGCAGCAGCAACTGGAAAACATCCAAAAAGTAATGCAATTCGGAAATAACGAGAAAGAGAAAAATAGCCTTAAACACTGTCCACAAGAGCCATCACACTCCCATAGCATTTCAGAAAGGTACTGAAAATCATTTGTACACTGTATGTACTGTGCATGTCAAATTTTTCAACAGAAAATCCAAAACTATCTCATTCTATACTTTAAAAGAGAAGTTGACTCGATATCACTACATTTGGAAATAGGTTTAAAATGGAGGTGACAAGCTAGAGGGGAGCCAGACAAACGTAAAAATCCAGCAGTATATAAAGCAAAATTCAAATTCTGGGCATAATATTCCAAGAGCGACATTACAGAAGGAATATATACATCGTTAAATAGAGCTGTATTTCCAAATTGCTGTTTTGTATTTTATGTGCATTTTGCTCCCTTAGAACGTGAATATTGGATGAAAACGCATAGCGGTGACCTTTATGCCTTGAACTAAGCTCACTTTGAATGCATATAAGGATCTCCATAGCATAAAAATAAAAAGATTAGATCAAACAGCTGCGATTTAACGAGCGAATTTTGTTTTCAGAAGATCTCCAGTAAAGACTCAATCTTTGAATAAAAAATAGGCAGAGATTTTAGATTGTTTTACGATTCCATTCCATACAGCTTTATCCCCGAAAAGAGATGATAGCAGCTCCTCTTAAGGATTCAAATTGCAAATGGATGTTTAACTCCCATCACGAATAATCTTCGTGGATAATAAACCACGTGTCATACTTCCATAGCCTATATCTTCCGAGTAAAAATGCTGACTAAGAGAAGAAGAGCAACGAAGAATTGCCTCGCTTTTTTTTTGCTTCCAGAAAATAAATAAGGGGCTATTAAGAGAAAAGGGGATATATTTCAAGACGGAAAACTATGGCTTAGGATAATGCTGAACGAGAAAGAAACGTATAATAGTATTTTCTAGGAGAAAGGAAAAGTGAGTTGCATTCCCAGAGTAGCCCACCTATAGCGACTTTATTTCAACCAAATTAGAAAATTGCGAATCTCTTTTTTGCCTAACGCATCGTTTCACTTAGCATCCATGTCCTAGGACGTTGTTTTGAAGTGCGCGTGCGCAGATCATCTCGGAACAAAAAAAAATAACATACAATGAGACAATGACCTTTTGTGCGATTGTGAAACTGGCATCATGGTCACTAAATAACCGACTTAGGCGCATGGGTTGGAAACCTACGTTCACGTCCAACCAAGCCTACATGGGGCCATATGCTAAAGACAAAAATAGACGCAAATCTTAACAAATTAATACTGCACAGTACATGTACGAAAAAAAAGTACTTTACTTCATGTACAATTGTGAAGCATTGCGGAACATTTTCGTAACCTGCGTTTTTGTTAAAATATTGCATTGTTATTTTTTAATTTTAGTATAGTTTTCATAGAATGAGTGAACATAGAAAGAATTCGGCATGCACTTTTTTTGCAATGAAAATTTAGAAAAAATTTTAGTTCAAAATGTTTGACGAACTGATTCCACTATAGTTATCTAGATTGTAGACTCTAGAAGATAGATATAAGGGGTGACTTTAATGGTGCGAGCATTTCAAGAATCTCGATTATAGAGAAATCGTGGCTTTCATTTGGTAGGGATGAATATGTGAAATATCACCATCGAAAATTGCGTGTATCTATATACCACGTGCAACTTTCTCTATATATTCCATACATCTCCGCAGCATACCTAAATGCAGGAATATTTTGAACATGTCTTGCTTGGAATTAACTCTCTAGATGCCGATTTAACCAGATCAGAGAGGTCATACTATGTTTATATATAAAGTACATCGGTACATGTACAGTGTACTTCACAACAGCTTCTCACTTGGCACATCACAAGAAGATTGACAGCTTTCAAATATAAGCTTCTTTTGGATTTTTGTTTATTATTACTCCAATAAAAGTACGATGGGTAAAACGATTCGGTTAAAACATCCGATGGCACTGCAACTCGTATTAGTATACCGGATAGCGATGGCAACTTGTATACAACAATAACTTCCAGCATCTTCTTGCTTGATCAGGACATTAAGGCATCGATCGAATAAACTAAGTCCAAGAGGATCAGGAAATCGAGATTTTGCAACAATAAGGCTAAGTGATATTTCCAAATATAAAAAATACAAGTAATGCGATAAACAAAGAAGTCAATGAACTGCAGTTTTTTTTTCCGAAATTCAATCTTCATAAAGTTTGCCGATGATTTTCCTTTTCATTTCAAATGCGATTACCTCAAAAGAGACATGATATCAAACATAAGCCCAAGCATCATTCAGTACAATTATTACTGCATAGCATTTCTGATTTCTGTCGTCAGCAAATGTCGATTTAATTTTCCCATTCTCGGAAAGCAGTTTATAGCCTCTCTGCTTCAGAAGCAGAACTTTGCCCTACCGCGCATGCATATCGGTGCATCACGGATTTGCTTAAAACACTGCAGAAAACGATGTAAATACATCTCAGATACCTGCAGACCTCAGATACCAGAAATTGGTAAGTAACAAACACGAAACGTACGCAAATTATACATACTACACTATGGTAACTTTGCTGACACAACTGTAGCACAATACACCTTAGTTCAATTTCATTAACAGTAAGCATTACTTCGCTCCTTTTTCTCTTATTAATCTTTTTTAAGTTTCTTAATTACTCGTCGATGAATGTCAACCGAGGAATCAAAATATTTGCAAAAGCTTCAAGCGCAAACTTCAACCATATAGCGTGGGTTCCAACCATGAAATTCAGTTTCAATCTCCGAAAACGTTAGCGGTAAACAAACGCAATTTGAAATCGCATTTCATCGCTCGGATTCCATTAAAAATACAACTCCCGATATAAATCCCCCTATGACTTTCAGCGCAAAAATCTTCATTTCCGGTTTTCTCCAAAACCTGAGATAAATCTGGCGTTGCACGTACGTCTCTTTCGTCTTTAATAAGGTGCTGGAGAGAGGAGAGCCGAGGTCGTGTTTCATCCACCACCACGGCGCAAAGCACCCTTAATTTTATAGCCCATATTTTTGTCACTTTCCAAATTAAATCTTTAAAGCAAAATCCATATGTCGGCGTTTCGAGAGAAAAAGCTAGCTCGCCATGCAAGCGTTCGTATACGTCACATCGGTGAAACCACACGCTGGATCCTCTCAACGCCCAACATAGGCCGCTACTTCCTGCGATCATTGTCTCGCTTCCTGCCGAGCAAAATCTTCACACATGTTTTCGGATTTGGAGAATTTCAGTTATTCAAAAAGGATTTTGGGCGCCTCGCAAATGGGATTTCTTGATGAAAAATTACCGTTTAGCTTGCTCGAATCTAATTCCCAGGCTGCGCAACGGCTCGAGGTAAGCCTCGTGAATGCGCTAAAAGGACACAAATTCCCATTAGCATCAGGAGCGCTGCGAATAGATCCGAAAAAGGGAGGTTCTCTCGGAGGCATAAACCAAATTTAAAACTCGAGTTGCGGTTTTGGTGCGTATCGAAATTTACCACCTATTCATTTCCGTGCCTGGCTCGCCGAAAGGTCCGTACCCTCTTATTTTCATTTCAGGATTGAAATCCACACTGAACTCTCAGCATAGAATCCTGGAGCAAAAGAAGAAAAAAAAAAGTGGAAGAAAATCCGATCCCATTTACCGAGGTCTCTATACGCAGTTCGCCTTTAGTGCGCCATCTATTTTCGAAGAGTAAATAGAAAATGGCTACAAAACTGATTAAATGATGCCATCGATACGCTCTTAAGGACCGCGTATACAAACACCCGAATCTTGGATTCAGGTTGGGCTATGGGTGTGCAGCTATACAGAATGGGAAAACGAAACTATACGACGGGGGCGGCACGTGTGAGGGGAAAAAGAGCGAAAAGATTAGGGGAAAAACCGATTTGTGTTCGGGTTGAACCTCTGGTCGCTGGGCGCCGCTCCAGAAACGGCCATGCCCACTTTATGGAAAAGGACGACATTCTTTGCTACACTCTCTAATTACTCTCAAAACAAACATGCAGACGGATGCGAGAAATCCCAGCGCTCGTGTTAAAAGGCAATTCGGGTGTTAAATGCTGCATTAAACGCCGAGAAAACGCACTTTTATCCTCCAGCTCAAAGACACTCAATGATGCCATCACGAAGTCTCGTCGTGTCACGGAACAGCGAGAAATGGAACGATATAGGTAGAGTTTCCGTAGCCCGAAGCCGCGAGGTAATCTTTAAAAAATTGGTTTATATGGCCGTAATTCAGAGGTAATTACGATGCCTGATGCGTGCTGGAGTCGTTTAAAATGCTTATAAGAGGGCAAAAAAAATGGCGTGGCGGAGGTACTCAGACGAGCTTGAGCAATTGGGCGATTCATCAGTTGGCCCACAATCTGGATACGCTCAAAAAAGAAGAGCGTCTGCACTGACTGCCAGCAGCTAGTAAAATGAACATGATGAGAGACTGAGAAGTTATCGAAGAAAGTGAACGAGGCCTGGAGGTGTCCTCCATCATTGCTGATCAAACGTATAGACCTCACTTTGGCGACATTGGTGCGCTGCGAGAATCATTTCATGAATAATATGTTTTAACTACATAAGAGAAAATGCAAATATTAAATATACGCCATAGATAACAATTTACGATCGAGCTCTCGCGTGCTATAAGCTTACAAACAATGCGCACTTGTCTCCAGGCTGCTCACGGGATCGTTGTTCAACTCAGGCCATCGCTCAGTGCAGAAGTGAATAGTCGTGTCGCGCATGCGCAATAGCGATTGACAATTAAGTTCTCGAGTGAAGTGGCGCGGAAAGCATCCACAATTTCGAGCGGGTTGTTGTTGTTCGTGCTAGGTTCAATTATTTCAAGCTATTCAGACAGTCGCTGATTAAGAGTTTACCTCTAAAATTACGTGCAACAGCTAGGCAAGTGAAACTCTTGCGAACGTGTTTCAACAAAATATGCGCATGCGACTTGCGTAATTAGTAAATAGTGTGCCTGGATTCTACTAGCAGTGACATTTGAGATTGCTACTTTGGTGGTTATAATTGAGAAGGAAAAAAAACCAAGACAAACATGTACTATGCAAAATGCGTTATTCAATATGGCGTATGCAACAAAAATGTTACACATCTCTATAAAGGAATTTCCTATCAGTGCATTACTAGCTTCCAATTAAAATTCATCAAACTCATGGATCAACTTATGGCATTAATGGTCTAGTTAGTATATACTGGTTTAAATTACACACACATAAACTGTATATACTGTATACATGTACAGTGTATATGGTAAACGCGCCTTGAAATACATGTAGGTGGTACCATTTGGATATGTATGTATATTGTACTTCGAACTGATTAATTTCTACTTGTTTTCCAATCCAAACAAGATGTATAGGGTACCCCCGACCTTTTTCTGAAAAAAATCTATGTTGATTTTCAAAATTGTCATTAGAAAAATCAGGGAAGTTGAAAATGAAATTTCTGGGGGACCCCCCTGATGTATAAGTTCGTATACTTCGTGGCAAGATTTACAAACGTTTCTAATTACAGTGGTGCATCGCAAAAGAAATGTTTTGCTATGCTTTGCAACCTGCATTATTCATAATTTGGCAAATTCTGCTAAAACATGCATCAATTAAGCAACTCTCGTTAAACACAAAGCCAACGCGTTTCTTTATTTGGCCGAATGGGAATAACATTGTTCCAACTGAGGCGTTCACTTTATAGAGGTGCCCGAAAACTGAGGTTCAGCTGTATTAAGCCTCGGAGAGGCAAAATGGTAGTTTTCGAGAACCGTGAGGTATGGAATGGATGCGAGACACGTGGGATACGATCGAGTGCAAAAACCAATGGAAAGGAATCTAGTTTCGTCTTGTATCTCAGATAAATCCTATAGTGCTCATCATTGATGATATGCCAACAAATACTCATTTCTTTAACGTGTTTTTTTTTTCCCTCCTCTCATCCTCTTTTGGAAACCTTTTTCCATTCCCTCTTTGCTTATTCCCTGCCACAAACCATCCCAAATAGCCGAAGAATTGATTTGTTTGGCCAACTGGAAGGAAGGCTCCACCCGCTTCCTAGTCGGAAAATTAGAGCACAAAATGGCGACTGCACTCGAAGACAAGTACAGATGTTTCGTAAGTCCTATACGCTATCTATTTGCATTCAATTTCCGAAGTAAATCCAATCTTGCGCACGCAAATACTCGAGAAACAGATCACTTGGCAGTCATCAAAGCATAATCAAACAGCGCTTCTCAATTTCGGATTTATTGTCCTTTCGCGTTTCGGTTGCACTCGAGTGCCAAAAGAGAGTTTAAAATCGCATTTTCATACGTGATATACGCCTCGATGTTCCGTGTCGGTGGACTTGAACGATGTCGAACGGAAGGTGCAAAGAGAAAAAAAAAACATGTGAAAAATCGAATTCTGCAGACTGAAAGTATTTATTTATTCGTTCGATTTCACAGTCGAGGCACAATATGACTCCCTACCTGAATTTAAAATAAAATCAAACTAATCGGAAGTCGGTACATAGTCTAAGCGAGGCCAAGGTCGATGCATTTTGGAAAATAAATGGAAAAGATGATGACAGAAAGATACTGTAGCTAACTGATTACGTTGTAGGCTTGCTGAATATGCCGAATGGTCTTTTTGATATTATGATCTAACCATGCAGATTTCTTATACTGAACAACATTTACTCAGCTTCAACATTTTATTTGCCAAACTATGGTGAAAATAGTAAAGTATAGATTACTATCAAGTTAGATTTCCCAGATGATGGAAACTCCAATCCGCAATATAAAAGCACAATTTAAAACGTTTATATCAACAAGCTTACATGTGCGCTTTTAAAAAGTTTCGCAATTTCAACAAATATAACAACGGGCTCAGACAGAAGGTCTACGAATTGCACTTTTGGCAGCCGCGAAGTCACGTGTGCAAAAGACATGCATTCACTGGTTTAGAAACAGCGATAACCTCGAGTGATTTTTTTTAAACCAATTATCGTGTTGATTTTGCACACGTGACTTCATGACTGCCATGAAGTGCATTCGTAAAGCTTCTGTCTTAGTACTCCTATTCCCAAAAAACAAAAGGGTTTGCTTATTTCTACCTGTCCGACCTGTTTTAGCCACAACTGTATTCGACTACATCTGCAGTGAAAGCACGACTATAAGCTAAGTTTTAAAAAAAAGTCGATTTTTCAAAGTTTGCATCACCGAAACGCTCGCTTAAAAACAGACTTTCGAAATTGAGTTTTATATCAACATCATAAGCTTCGTCATAAAATTCCAAAAATAGGCATTCATATAGTCGAGTACAAATTGCTCCAACAAACATATTGAACTTGTGCGAAAGACACGCTGCAGCCCCAACTTTTCCAGACATTTTGAAAGACCCTGTGACGTTGATAAATACACGCATTAATATTGCAAACGCAAATCTCTTTTCCAGCATTTTAACATGCATGTATATGCCACGTAATAAATAAATGAAACTCGCGAGATTGGTTTTATTCGAAAAAATAAATTATTCTTCAATTATTCAACTTATTGGTTAGCCTTTCGTCACAGACTTGTGCTTGCGTGGTTTGCCTTAGGATAAGATAACGCGAGCTGCAGCGCTAAAGGATTGCACAACTGACCCAATGAGAAGAACTTTGGCCCTCTCTATTGCCCCGTGCTCTAAATCGCCATTTTGGTGCAATTTTGCAAAGACCCTTGGCGTCCTCTCAGGTACAATTAAACACTAAATCCATGCTTCTTCGGGGACATTTCAGATTTACGAGGAAACGGAAGACGAGACTGGATTTCAAGTGGCCCAATCAGGGGACGCCACATGCGCTGGCTTGTTTACCCCCAACGAAGGTTCTCGCACTATGAAACTGGCCAGAAGTAAGTTCAATAATTAGCTATTCACGTTTATTGCGCGAATAATTTGCCCCGGTTCCACGTGCGGCGCGCCATAATCTACGCATTGCTCTTGGGTGAATTAAAATAATATATGGATTGCCCGATTCTAATAACGAAATGACATTCTGCGCCAAAGTTATGATCCATCGGAGACTTAATCCTATTAGTAACAATTATTGCGTATTCGCCAAATAACAATTGGAAGATTTAGTGGTCTCCATAGAAATGGGAAGCGTGCGAGGAAAAATTGCACGACGAAGTTGCCTGGAAATGCAGGATTAGGACTTTTCAAAATTAGCCTTGTTTTTAATGAAATTCGAAGACCGGATCCGATTAGAAATTTTATTCCTTTCATGACTATACAGCGTCAGTTCCATCGGGGCATTCTGTAAATAATGTGCGCATTACATCAGAAGGATATACGTCTAGGTGTATGATACGTGTAGGAGTTTAGGATCCATTTTCTAATGGATTCAGGCTTTCTGGGGATATAAACTCTACAGACCGTATAGATCCATGAAAAATGGCCATATTTTTTTAAGAATGTTAATATAAAAACTTGGATTTTGCTCAAATGCAGGTATATGGAAATACCTGTACGTGTACTTGTATATACATACACACTGTATTTGTATATTATAATCATATCAGAATATTGTATTATAAGGTATATTAAAGTCGATAAAATAATTAGTAGGATTAGTAGGTTTTTGGATAAAAATCAACATAGGATCTTTGCATTTATGGTATGCTTCAGAAAATATAACTTCGTTAGAGCATTTAATTACTTCCAACCAAGCATTGCTAAGTAATTCCAACTCTTAATCACGGTACATGGACTGAAGACGATCGGAGCGAAAGATTAATGCGTGTAGGTTGCTTCATTGTTGGCAGTGCATATATGCAGAAACGGCAAAATTTACTGTCACTATACCGTAGAAGCATTAGGTTCTCCAATTATGGTCATTAAATCATTTTAGCTTTGATTAAAAGATCGTTTGGTGGAAAAAAGTTTCCACTTTATCAAACATCATAAGAGCTAGGCCATGCAATTATAGAAATAAATCTGACATTTGTATGACATTAAACTAGATTACTCAAAAAAAATCTCGTTTCGAAAATTTAATGCATGATGAACCATCATCAAAGGACACGCAACTAAAGTATTATGAAGTCATCCTAACAATATGTATGATCGAGTTTATATCAACAGTACTTACTGTATGAGTGAATGTGACCAGTATACTGTACACATACAGTTCGCATAGACAGTTTGAAGAAAAATACGAATTCAATGCTCGCAATAAGTACATGTATACGAATCCATAATTGCATAAGTAAAATAATAATGTCTGAGGTTTTTCTGACTCACTCTTTGAAAAATAAAATAGTGAAGTAGCAAACTCTTCCTTCTCATGTTGAATTTTTGGAAAGCTGAATTCGTAGATGTTGTATAGAAAGCTGTATTATACAGGTACATGCATTGCGTCGTACAAAGAAATTATTGTATACGTATTGTATGCGTATAAACTTCAGAAAATACTGTACGTAAGCACATGCACAGGACAAATATCAAATGTTTTCTCAAGGGCATCGTTGCTTACTTTGTGATGCATAAAACCTCACGCGCACCGATGTCACAAATTACGTTCTGGGGAAAAAAATTCAAATTGCTTTACACTACAGATTAAAGGGAACGCAAAGCGCAGGTCCACAATTCAAAGTGGCACAAATGACGCCTTCATCGAGTATTTCGGATGCCTCTCCCCATTCAGTTTAAAAACAGAGCGGTGTGAATCAGCCGGGAGTGTACAAAAAAGCGTGGCATTTTGCCCCGACTCACCCCCCAACACCCACGTTTTAACATGACCATGATTGCATTCGAACGTAATTTGATGTCTAAATAAAAGCAGCATTAGTAGAGATTGAGAAAGCCGAAATGGAAAATGTAGTCCCGTACACAGAGACTAAACTGACGAACCATGTATGCAGGCATCCAGTTGTACGGCTCCATGTTGGATGAACCGAAAAGAAAGCCCATTAGCGAATGGTAGGGGCCATGAAAGAAAGCATTAGTCTGATGAAACTATCAAATGGGGGAATCCTCGGGGACTCGTCTAAGTCCAAACCCAAAGGCTCATTTCCAAGATCGTCCACTTTCCTCCACGCTCTCTCTGTAGGGTGTTCACGTTTGCACGGTCAAAATGATGCACTTTGTATTATAAGCAGATTATCGGTTCCGTCATGGACGAAGCCATGGTGCATGCAATAAAAGAGTCAATTCCACCTTTGAACAAAATTCGAAGGGATTCGAGCGGATGCCATCTTGAATTGGGAATGCGGAACCGGCGACGTGGATTGCTAACGGATGCACGACGAACATATCATTCTCCAAACCTTGATTAGAATTATTTATATAGAGGGGCAGAAAGTTGCGGACGACGCAATCATGTTCAGAAATTTCTACCAATTAAAAAAGATGGTCTAAAACCAACGTCAGGAGGAAGAGTACTTTGATGCTTGCGCGTACGGTCCTCCTACGAAAGTAAACCCTTACAGGAAATTTATGCGAATACATCAAAAACATATTAAAACACGGCTTTAAAGTAATTAAAAGCATTCATATTTCAAATGAGGCGTTTAAAGATTATAAAAGGGTTATTAGCGAAAACATAAACAAATTCAGATTACATAAACGTCCTTACAAAGGAAATTAGTTACGTTTTCAAGAAGGTGTAATGAGAGTAGGAGTAAAAATACTTGTCATGGTTTGCTTCCCTGTCACTTCCATCGGAATTAGCGTGCATTCTTCAATGGAAAAAAGAAACCAAGTAAAAATAGATACTGGACTGGTTGGATGCAGTCCTTAGCAGTGTGCAACTTAAGGATGTCCTAGAAATTAATGCACGCAAATGCAGAATTTAAGGCAAAAAAGAACTTCTTCCAAATCTGAGCTTAACGTTTTTTAATGATTGCATTTCAGCAAATCCTCTGTACACGTCGTGCGAATTCCCGGATTGGATGACGAGTTATCCTCCTTGGCACACCTTGGACCGAAGGAAGATTTACATTTTCGACATGAGCACCAACACCACATTTAACGTTACCGATGCGGAATCCGCCACGCCGGAAATGCAAGTCACCTGCTACGAAATGAAATCCATACACGACAAAAGGGCAGTCATGATTCTTCACGTTACCCAGGGATGGTAAGTCATCCATATGCCATTTTTTTCACGTTGGACTTACTTCATCCCTGTTGATCATGCGGTCATGTGAATTTGTTAGAAATTTGTGAATGAATTTCTACCGACTGACGTCAATTTCGAATTCATGCGCTGGTCCCCTATTTGGCGGTGCTTATTACAACTACCAAACAACATAATTCGTACCCCTATTTGTTGATACTTAGTACCAGCTTATGTTTCGGAGCTTAGAGTTCCCCCAAGATGGCGCGTCACGTGTCATTAAAAGCAGTCATCTGGAAGCCTCATTGAATGCAGTTTTTTTTTGAAAATCCAACGCAATCTAAATTTAATCGGACTCGGGTCGCGTTTAAAACGAGGATGCTGAATTTATTAAATTTTCTTCAAATTTAGGTTCCAGCATTTTTGACCTCGATATCGACGACATCTTACACTTAATTAAACGTCGCGTGGAGCTTCCCGACCACGTTGAAAAAGTAATTTATTCCATGTTATAGCCCTATCTTTGATGTCAAGTTTCAGAGAGTTTTAGATTCCCCCCTTCTCTTTTTGAAATGCAAATAGTGTAAATAAACCTCCCCTTATTTCGCGTTTTCATCAATATGGTAGAAAATCCTATTTGCATAATTTATAAGGAAGAAAATATCGGTGGCAACGGCGCTTTTCAACGTGGTTTTGAATTTTAATTTCTATCCCCAAACAATAGTGCAAACACGAAGGGGAAAAACAAGGCGAATTTAATGATTAGCACCCTTTAGGCAAAGGGATCACACAAAAAAAATTGTGAGCGAGCCTAATCAAGGTGCCTGGTGTTTGCATGCTCCTAACAACTTCCTGTAGGGACGATAGTTTCCGGCGCGATTTCATTAGCATTTGAATAAATGAAGAAAAAAAATGCCATCCACACCAAAAGCGGCTTAATCTTCCAAAACACGAACGTTAGCAGTGATTGCCTAACTTAAGGGGCAGCATCGATATTCTCACAAAAGCAACGCTTTGTAATTATCTAGTTTTGTCTGAAATTTTTTTTTCATTTCCACGTTCCTTCAGCAAGAAAGACCGTTTGTTTGCTAAAGTTTTGTCTTAAAACAGAATTGTGGATGGCGTTAATAAAAATGCTAATAAGCTAACATAACTTGATTAAGCGTTGGGACGATCCCTTTTCAAAGTTTTCTATATTTTTTTAATTTCATTAAAATCGCGTTGATATTCCTCGGTTAATGCATTATGCAAGTTGTGGTAAAACGCCGATTCTCCAATATAAAAAACCTGACACTTCCAGGAAAATGTAAAAAAAAATACTTTTCTCCCCCCCCCACCCCGCGTGTATTTATACTTAGTGTATATGATTTGCATAATCCCTGCGATACATTCCCTCACAAATATCTACACTAACTGGAACGTCTAAACCCGTATAAGAAATGTAAATAACTTGCATTTCTGGGCTGTACTAGACTGTTTTTTTTTTTCATTTTCCATGATATACTGTAGCACTGAGAAATAAATCATTACCACTCTTGATAATCCTCGAATAAATGACTATTTGAAAATGCGGAAAGACGTCTGATAGAACGGATGCTATCGCAGCTTTGAATTTACTTGAAAAGCTGAATAATAATCTTGAAAATGCGCAATTTACGCTATAATTGAACTTCCGCGAGGCAATTCCAGACAGCTTTATAGCGAAAAAAAAAAACTGACAAATTATAAAGTCTCTAAATAGTATTGCATATCAACGTGATGAGCTTTTTTTATAAAGTCAACCATCAAATATTACAGTGCTGAAAAAACTCAGTACCCTGACCCATGTAACAAATTATAATAAAAAAGAACAAAAGTGTTGTTATCGATTTAATTTAAACGGAATATTGGATCACAAAATTTGCAATGAAACCACTCACTTCTGACATGGTTTATATTTCGGGGAAAAAAAAAAACAAAAATCATACGAAAAATTAGCTCAAATTATTTGTTTCAGGGTAGGACCCGAAATACATACTTCATACTGTTTCATAGTTATTGTTTCAGTAACATGGGGAGCGTTTTGCTCCACAAAAATGGCTGTTGAACGCAGAAACGAAGTAAATATTGACAGACCGTTTTTAATTAAACATGCACGGCATCGTAATTGTATTTTTGTCATTTGGGAAATGAAAATATTAATTAGACCAGATGTTTTTTTCCGAATCATGTTTCACCGCGAATGATGAGGACCAACATTGGGGCGTACAGACTCCAGATCCCATATCCAATAACCATCACTATAGTGGAGTAAACTCGGCCATAGAGGATGGTTATATACACGTGATTTAAAACATCGTTAGAAAATGAAGAGGAATAGAGTACTAGCTGCCAAGGTTCACGCACCTTTCCCATCCGTATACAGAGAGCGTCTCTCCGACATCAACAACTAACGGTGTCGCCGTCCATCCTAAATTACGAAAACCGAATTAATAATTCAAGCCGCCAACGTCAATGGCTGAAGAGAACGGCCGTTTGGCATTTAATTGTTCCCATTAATTACCTCAAAGTCGATGCGACAAAAGGGTTTAAGCGTTGCATCCACGCGTCGCGGTAGAAATTCATTCAAAATTGAGCGTGTCTCCCCCATTGTTCCTCTCGCTTCGGCATGCCATCCTCCTGATGCGCATTCACAATTTTGCACGTCCGCATTGCTAGAAATTTGTGTCAATAGCGCTAACGGCGTGACAAGTCTCAAACATTGGACTAATTACATTTGCAGTCGCAGCGGTTATATGTGTGCCGTTTTCCATAGACGAAAAGAACACGTCATTGAATTTCAAAAAGGTACGTTTTGCGCAAAACGCGTCAGCTTTCGCGCCCATTTAACTCATCAGCGCGGAATTCCATTTGCGAATTCGAGCAACGTATACGACGAAAATTATCCGTTTGTTTAGCAGCCCGCGTGAGTACTCGTGGAAGCGTTATGGAAATCGCAATGGCCAATCACGATGAAAACGAACACGTGACAGTCAAGTACATGCATTCGCTAACCTCTCGATCTAATCTAAAGCTATGTTCGCACGGACACCTAATGGCGCATTCGGATGGCCAATCTGGTGTAGTGTAATTTTCTTGCCATTCAGCCATTTTGAACGCACCGCTACACTGGCTCTCTCGACGGTGTACAGTGTAGGCCTACTCTGAGTGCACACACAGTGCAGCTATTCGAATACGGGGAGAAGAGTGCGCCGACCGCCACGGAGTATGCAACATGGAGTGCAGAATCGATACACCTAGCGTACACTCGTGCACACCAGATTGACCATCCGAATGCGCTATAAGTGTCACATAAATATGAAAAAAGTGTGTGAGAGTCACATAAGTGGACATGCGAACACAGCTCTCCTAACAAAAAGACATTAACTAGGAGAGAAAAGTTAAAGAGTCACCTAACAGTTAAGAGACTCATAAGTATCTGTGATGTCAGAGTATACAGTCCAGTAATTGCCATGATATTGTCTTTTATCCCTAAGCAATGGATAGTCGTCCATTATGGAATTATGTGAGTTAGAGTTAGATGAGTCATGCGAATGCTACACTTTGACTTTTTCTCCTATATAGGTAAGTGACTCTTAGTTAAGTCACAATTTAGGTGTCCGTGCGAACATAACTTAAAAAAGCACATTTAATGTTCGCTAATGTTACATGTAGATCGTGAAAGCTTAATGCCTAGTACATACAAACCAACGAAGCATCGTTTCTGTTTCAGTTTCTTGAAAATGTTACCGAAACATGTTTCTGCATATCTGCTGCTGAATCATGTTTCGGAAACATTGCGTCCACAACAACGGAACGCTTTCACTCGCAACAAAATGGAGGAGCCCTACTTTTCTGACAAAAGTTAAAAGCAGACGACAGCACCTTTTTGGCTCCCTTGGTAGAAGCGCCGAGACCAGAAAGTTTGGGGAGCACTTTTCCCCTTTGATCTGAGCAGAATTGGATTGAGCGCGAAAACATGCCATAAAACAGTTTCTGGCAACACAGTATTTCGTCAATTATATCCTGAAACATTTTGAAGAAACTGTAGCGGAAACATTGTTTCACGGCAATTTTCATTGATCCTGTGCTAGGCGTACAAATCGAAGGAATTGGCCTTCCATTCAGTGCCACCAGGTTCATATGTCATGTTTTATTCCGTTTGATAAACACAAAAGCTTCGTTTTAGTATGGGCTAAAAACAGACTTCTCCCACCCCTCACCTTATGAATTTTTTTTAAACGCAAAAACGAGCATCTTAAAAAAATTCTTAAATCTTCTAATGTTTAAAACATCTTAAAAAGGATCAGTTATAGATCGAAACATATGTTAACTACATGTGCATGTGTATGTCAGGAAAGTCTAACACATGCAAATTGGAATGTTTTTATCAATTTCCTTCTAATTACACTATTAACTTCAGGTGGTTTTTTAGCGAATTTGGGGTATGAAAAGAACGTAACCACGCATTATCTTCGCTTTCGTTCCGTGTCAAAATTATTTGTCGCTCAGAACAATCGTGCTCTTTTGGACAAGTTCATTAACTCCTCCATTTTTCGAGCTTCTTGTCAGACGTGATCATAACTCGATTCTTTTCTCAAAAAAGCAGCGCATCAGAAGGTCGAAACCTAGACTGTAATCGCTATAATCATACGGCGCATTAGGCTCGATCAATAATTTAATTCAAGTCCAGGAAGTTTGACTCTGGAAATTGCATTGACGCCCACGGGCTTTAAATATTGGTATTTCGGCATTTCTATTATTTTTTTTAAACAATTGGTTAGAGTTTCTCATCAAAGTACTCCTGATAGCTAGCAATAAAAGCAGGACCAATAATTGCTGGGGGCTTCCCGCGATACAATGAATACTTGCACGTATAAAATCGATATTTCGTATGAGGAAGGGAGACTGAGTCAGTAAAAAACAGTCACTTGAATGAAATTCCAAATGCAATTCTATTGAAAAGTCATCTTTGTTGTTCGAACGTCTCATCATGTTGGCCGGAAATCCGTCTTGGCTGGTCTTGGAGAAAACAACAAAAGGATTGTAAACAGTTTCTGCCACAACCGAACGAGCTCAGCAATGCTGAGATTAAAATAATTTGTAAAGCCAATTGTTATCCGACCAGTTTTCTTTTCCAGGCCCGAGGCTATTTAGGAGTCGAAGTACTGCAAACAGCATTTTTGAGCAAAATGAATCTTGCCTTATAGTCAATATTTATCGAGTGGACTCCATGCCCTCCTAGACACAATAGTCGACGACAACACGTCAACCGCACGGTTGACAAACTTAGTATTTTATAAATTAAAACTGGTCAGGCGAAATGGATAGCTAGTATGCAAACAGTAAAAAGAAGACCGGATTTTTTTACATTCACTGTATTTTCCCCCAACCTTGACGGATGATCGGGTCCTCTGCATATAATTTCACGGGTCGAGGCAGTGCAGGCCTAAGTACTGCAGTATACAGGGTGGGGCATATGACTGGGCCTCTCAAATATCTTTACCGCCTCAGGCGCTAGGTAAAATCTGCTTGCATCAGTGAATTGGAAGTGATGTGAAGACTCCAGAAGCCATATATATAATATATATCAAACATTACAGTGCACGTCAATTTCATGGCGCATGCGATTTTAAACTCTAAACCGTAGTAGATAAGAGCAAATTCTCGAATTAGAAAGTTGGTCAGCGTTGCATAATTAGTGAAATATTAATGCTTGTGACCTTTATTATTGTTAGAATATCTGACAACGTACCTGGTTTTTGGCTGATGTGTGCATCCTTTCATAGCATCTATGCAAGGCAGAAATGCTACTACCAAGTCGTCAGAGGCTGGTCAATTGCATAATGCATTTAATTGACCAGACCCTGACGACTTGGTGGTAGCATTCATGCCTTGCAAAAATGCTATGCAAGGATGCACACATCAGCCAAAAACCAGGTAATTTGTCAGATATGCGAGCAATAATAAATGTCATAAGCATTACTATTGTACTAATTATGCAACGCTGACCAACTTTCTAATTCCTGGATTTGCAATATCTCCTACGGTTTAGCGTTAAAAATCGCATGCACCATGAAATTAACGTGCACTGTAAAGTTTAGCACGGCATCTGGAGTCCTCACACCACATCCTATTCACTGATGTAAGCACATTTTACCTAGCGCTTGAGGTGGTAAAGATATTTGAGAGGCCCAGACATATGCCCCAACCTGTATTGGCTTTGTAGGTTAGGTTGGATTCCAAAATTTGCTACTACATGTACAAGTTTTAAATCTGTCCCTTAAAACGATAGTCTTTAACGAGTGCAAACAAACCAGTATGCTAGAGCAAGTAGTTAAACTTTGCAGTGTTGTGTTCGCGGTTGAACTACTGTTGGTATTTGTCAAAGTTGAACAACTTCTTCAATTTTGTATTTCGTTTTTTATTTGGGCCAAACATCTTGACTTGGTCAGAGATAAAAACAATAATGGCTGTCAACTTCACTAAACCATTATTAAATTCCGATACCAACCGAGAAACAAAGTCAATGAAGCAAAAAAAAAATAATACACTGAACGTCGACAGAAGAAAATTGAAAAACAAGGGTACTTCGTGATTTGAAAATAAATTGTGGGTGGAAGGAAGGAGATGCAATATTGTTAATTGAAAACCAGGCATTGTCACTGATGGCATTGCGTGCGTTCAACCAATTCTACGTCCCTGTAATCCATATAATCACACCATAAAGAATTTATGTCCGCACGCATTAGGAGTAATAAAAAACAGAAGCTTCGGAAATGACCAAAAAGAAAGATAAACAAAGACTCACGATGTTCCAACTAATTCGGCTTGTAAAAGAAATGCCCAAGTTTACAGAAGGCCATCTCTCTCGCCCGTTAAACAAAAGGCGTTGAATTGCTAAACGGAGGACTCAAAGATCATTAACATTTGCCATTAAAGAGTAATTCATTTAAAAATGAACTACAGTTAACGGTAAAAGGTGGGAATTCTCAAGTCTAGTATACGTAGTCATTGAACATGTTAAGTGCAACTGATTTTATTCCTCATGTGAAAACGTTTTAAAAATCCACCATTAACTAATGGAATATTTTAAGCAGTTGGAATTATATGTAATTTGGCGGTAATTAAATTAGTAATTTTAAAATGGAAGAAAGAAAGCCTATAGTCGCGAAATATCATAGTCGAAACAAAAGCATATACTTCGACAAATGAAATACATCAAAATAGTTTACATCAGTCATTAGGAGACGGAATCGATGATTTTGCAGAATGTTCATGATGAAAATACATATTTAGCTCAAACTTCACGTCAAAACATTAGGGAAATCCGACAGAAGCTTCGATTCGCAACTTCGCAATTTGGCAGGCATAAAATCAAGTGTTCAAAATCCATACACTAATGGGTTTATAAAATTAATTCAATGTTGTAATCATTTTCAAACCAGTTAAAAAGCCTTATATTTTAACTCGAGACTTAATTGGCGACTTACAAAGTGCGACCTGCGATTATTTAAGACCAATTATTCTAGTCCAGTTTCTAAATTTAGTGAAAGATGATACTGTTCAACATATTCAAGGGCGAGGTCGAGCTAGAACTTATAATGTTCATCTGATCCGTGTCATTATAAAAGATGTGCCAAAACTTAAGACTGCGTTTATTGCAGGGTTAAATAATCGCTTTTATGCAAGAACTGTAACTTTAATTTACCATCAAGATTTCGAATAATGGCGCGTAGAATTGCATGTGACGAATAGCAATCACATTAACGTACTATACGACGGGGAAAGAATGGCGGTGAATGACCCTTATCGATACTTAAAGATCCGAGCTTTAATAATATAAATGCGAATTGAATTCCACTATCTGAACAACGTCAATCAAATTCCCCGGCGCAGCGGCTTTTCGAATTTCGATTCCTACAAATGAATGCGTTTTTCATCAAAGATCGATTCCCTCACAACTAGATATTCCCAAAGCTAATTTCGTCGTGTGTACTAGCTTCGGGCGCAGTTCATTATTTCGGGATTATTTCAAAAGTAGTTTTTGGGCGAAGGGAATTTTAAATTTTAATGCGATTGGCAAATTGCCGGGTGTTGACAAGCTGGTAGGGGAAAAAAAAAAAAGAGAAAATAAGGGTCTTTGATAATAAAAAGGGAACTGCAAAGGGAAATAAATGCTTCTGGGACGACGCGTGCAGGCTTCGTAATCGTAATGAGCAACCAAAAAAAAACCCAAAAAAACAGCTTTTCTCTATAATTTCAGCAATTCTTGCTAAATTTCATAGCCTGATGGCGCTACAGTCTGTAAGGCGGCTTTCGTAGTCGATTGTTCAAAATTCAAGACCCTCTATTTCCAGATATTTTCAGGATTGTCTATGCAGTATGTTATTAGTCTGACTTTCCATTCTTTGGATTGGTTGGTTCGTTGTGTGGATTTTTAACGTTGGCCTATTCCTGCACACGAGGTCCTCTGGGGAATTTCAGGTTAGATAAGTTGAGCTGTCACACATTTTCTTAAATCTCGAATGATTGAAAAGTTGGTCATTCACCAATATTTTTTATTCAAATCCAGACGTGTCGCCATCTTTTTAACAGTACGAGTTAGAATTGTGTTTTAGAAGTGCATATTTTGCAAAACAAACAAAAAAGTTCATCTATTATTTTCTTGTTAATGTACAGGGTATACAGTAGATCCAGGCGTATAGAGCATTCTCATTCTTCAAAATTTTCTGAAGTGCAGTATACATGTAGGAACATTACATGTACCAAAAGCGAAATGACAAACTAGATGCATCTATTGCCCCAAATTTAAATTTTAAATACATTAGTTTTTGAATTTTCCATGAATGTCATCATATCTTACTTGATGAAATTCATCTCATGTTACATTTCCCTTTAGATGATAATTTTACGTAAAAAAAGAATATTTGTATGAAGTCTGCATGCATTTGAAAAAGAAAAAAAACTATGAAGACCGATACCCATAATAGAAACAATATTTTGATGACATTAGATATGGGTGTCTCCTGCAGTACGGGGTCTAAAGCACTTTAACTAATGCAATATCTGCATAAAATGCTCATTTGCTCAAATGCACGATGATCGTCTTAGTTTTCTCGTAAGGCCATTACCATAATCAGCAATGCATATTGCGTGCATATCGGAAAGCTGGAATTGCACATTGTCAATGGTTTTACAATCCTGCATTGTCATGTAGAATACTCTTATACGTACAGTATATATATACAAAATATACATGTATATACACTTTAATATGCACGGTTTATATGTATTTGCATGCGTGGTATTTGTTCTATATATTACATTATGAGAAAACATGTTAGCTTCCATTTTAGTGCTGCAAGTACTGTTGTTTATAATTTTAACCTAGTTTTCCTTAAAGTGCAAACGATTTCCATCTTCTCAAGAAATGTAATTTACAGAATGCTTGTAAGAAACTGAAAGAGGCCTATACAATGTAGTTAAGCAGATAACCATGTATTTCAATTGGTGTTTATAATTAATTCCAGCCTAAACCTCGCATTTTTTTTCTTTCGTATTTTGCATTTCATACGTTGATTTACTTCCGTATTTCAAGTACATTGAACTTGATTTGAACTTTTTCATAAATACGAATTTTCCCAAAATGAATTCTCTGTAGATCTAGTTGAATAAACTACCACTCTTTGAATTTATATTCGATTAAAGGTAAATAAGAGCACAGAATCCTTTCACGGTTTGTACAAAAACCAATAACTGGAATCGGTCTCAAGAACTCATTTTAGAAATGAATTTAATTTCTGAGATCTTTCTTCAGTTCCATTCTGCAATCTGACAGTGACCTTCAAATATTTATAATGTAGAAATAAATTTAGCTTTCGCGACGGGTATACTCGATGCAAACACGTCGATGTTCAATAATACGATCGTAGAATAGGTCAATAATATGACCATAGCCGAAGCTTAATGTAGACCATGGTTACGTTCTTAATGTCTCCACTCAGTGTATCAAATGCGAACTGAAATCTCCATTTATATAATCTTCGCTCATTAATCCAATAATCCCGTATTAAACTCCTTGTCTGAGATAGCACTCGAGAGTTACGAAGCTGACCTATTTGCTTTAGCTCAGGGGATTAATTTTTTTTTCTTCTTATTTTCGCCCTGACATTAGGTATGCTCGCGCATTTACCAGAAGATGCGTGCACCAAGCTCTTATTCGACGAAGACTCGGCGGAATTCGTGACACTCCTCAGTAAGATCCTCTTACACATTACCAAGCAATAAGGTTTTCATCTTGCGCAATGATGAGGAAAAGCCATATTTCATCATTCATCTTGAATGACGGAATGGAAATTAATCCCTTAACGAGTTTTCTCCTTGACTTTTGACAGCAAAATCACCGGGACCCAAGCAATGCCCTCATTTGGGAAAATATAACGTTCTAGGGATGCAAAGACACCACCAAACCCAGCTTCCGACACCCAGGGATAGTTGCAAAACTTTCACGGAAATTCACGTGGGGTGCAACGGCTACGATCTCATAGAATTTCATCCAGATTGCCCCTTGCAACAGGAAGCCATCAGTAAGTCGTTTCTTTGCATTAATGAAATTCGCATGCATGTAGCGTTCAAGGATATCATCAGATTTAGCTATATTTGGCACAATCTTAGTATGGGATACGAAGACGCACCTCAAAACCTTAACATTTGCCGAAAAAAGTCGTAAACGAAATTTTAAAAAGAAGAATTTGAAAGTAACCAACAACTTTTAGCAAAGTGTTACATGTTTTAAGCTTGCTTGAGTGTCGTTTTCTAATTTGAAATGTATAGGTATACTATTCGCCGTGGCGAATTAATACGTTATTAAATGAATTCGTACTGAACATCCATCTAAAATACATGTACTACAAAAAAACTTAAAACTTAAACGCTATTTGGAAAGAATAGATTTGAAACATTGAGACTGAAATATCTTGTGTGTTCTCTAAATAATGCATTATACGCAGTATACGCATAGTTATCTATGATTTATTGAATTTACAGCAAGATTCTGTACATGTACGAGCGTATGTCATGGCCAATGTATACTTTGAAGTGTTGTGGTTAATTTCTCGCCTCATGGTAATTCCCGCCCTTGTAGCTATGTTAGCGATAGTTCTTTATACAGTATACATGCAATGTACAGTGTATATGGATCGCCACCCACTTATTTTTTCCGTATTAATCTTCACATTTATTTCCATATTACATCTTCTCTTTACGTAATGCAAAAAAGAAGATAATAAGCTTTATCAATTTAGCTCGGATTTGTAATTAGTAAACATCTACTTGTAATTGCTTCGAGTAAGATTACGTTTTTTTTCCGTCCGATAAAATGTTAATTCCACAATTCAATTAGGCCTACGCACGGTCTTAAATCCCGATTATTAGTAACATCTTAATTTGCAATTATAGAATTAAAGCTTATTGGTGCAGGGTGACTGCTTGGTTAGATCTTAAATGACGCACTGGTTTCTTTCTCGTAGCAGATCCAAAATCAATTTTCATGAATTTGAAAAAAAAACAGAGCATTTCAGTAAATTCAACATTTCTTTCTCGTTCGTTATCTTTTTTTTTCTCAATTCACAAATTTGGAGAAAACTTACTCCGAGTTCGTTTATCTATCCCATTTCAGAAGGCAATTAATGGAAGCTAGGGAAATGGGAGGATGGGTGTACACAGAGGGATCATGACAATTTTTTATCAACAGAATTAGCAATGTTTAATGAAATTACTCGTGATATATTTTCAGCTTATCAGTGCCATGGTAATTGGCATGAAAATGGAACCCACTATCTTATTACGAGCCTCAAGGGATCAACGGCCCGATTTTGTTTTGTAAGTAATGTTTCAAAAAAAAAGTAGACGCTTTTAATTTTAACGAAGCTTGCTGAAATTAATTTAATAAACGCAAATGAATTCGACATTCGCTCTAATTTCTCCAGCCTTTTTGAGCAGAGGCAACTTATCCAATATTTGGCCAAATACTAATTCGGTTATAAATATCTAATTATAAGTATCTAATAAGCACGGACATTTAGCGGTACGCCTTGCTCTCCATTAATCACTGATATTGATTCAAAAATGCAGCAAATGACTGGTCATCTCGCTCTAAGAATGGAACGGGAATTTCGGGTAATTAAACAATACCAAGAACAAAAAAAAAGTTGCGAGAAGTGAGTACTATATCATATGGCCTAAACATAGACAACAGCTTGGTAGTAATATACCGTTCAGTCTACTTCGGTGGTTCCCAAAGTGGGCGGTACCGCCCCCCGGTGGGCGTTCAAGAGATCTAAGGGGGCGTTTGTGGTCCAAGGCAAATTTAGGGGGCGTTGAGGACCAACCTCCGCCCCCCTGGCTCATCCCTTTCACTAATAATATACCGTATTATTTTTTTAAAATAATAAGCTGTATATTTGTCAATCAAACTTTGAGCACTACACCAATATTGCTAATATCTTTAATAAATTAATTTTAAAAATCTGTCCTTATTTTTCAATATATAATATAGTATGCTTCACCTAAGAGGGGCGCCATCAAATCACTGTTTGAAAAAGCAGGCTATCACCCAAAAAGTTGGAAAACTATGGGTTACATTAATTATTGATTTTAAGAATAGGATGTATTTTTTTTTTGAAAAGGGGGCGGCGAGTAAATATTTTTTTCGAAAAGGGGGTGGTGGGTAATTTTTTTTTCGAAAAAGGGGCGATGGGTAAATTTTTTTCGAAAAGGGGGCGGTAAGTAAAAAAAGTTTGGGAACCTCTGGTCTACTTTGAAAGGCTAATTTCAATATGGAGGGTACTTCACATCATTCACTGAACATGGTTCAGAATAGGCCTACATTAGTGGACCGGCATCACGTGACCTTTGTTGACTGATCAACCAATTTTGCCCTGAAATTTAGAATGAACCATTAACAAGAGAAGGTTATCACGCACGTCAAAGATAAATAGTTCCAAAATGTCCTAGTTTCATCGACACTGAACAAATAAGACACGTATAAAGTTACATGTATTCTCGTGCGTGAATGAAGATTTTTTGATGAAAAATTCTTTCTGCATTTCGCTGTCGCATATCACCATGTGATTATATAGTTTACTTTCTCCGGGCACAAAATACCCTTCCTGGTTCTATTTAGGCCTAGTTCGGTTACAAAGCTCGATAAAACTTGGTCACTGCTTGCCTTTTTCTGAGTGTGTAGGCTTGATCCCTTTCTTTTGTCATTTCCGTGCCACTGCATTTTTAGAGCGAAATTGTCAATTTCAATGACAGTTTCAAACGCATGACCATTCATCCGATTGGACGTCCACTACTGTGGGTCATCCATTGGGTTTCAGTTTTGAAACTCATTCTACGGTACTTAGCATTGCAAGAAACTCTTTGCTAAAAATGCACTTTTCCTTGCCGAATGATAATTTCAAGAACTGGGGAATGAATGAATGAGCTGCGCTGAAACATTTCCTTTGAACATGTTTCATTAATGTGCAGGTCCTTTTATCATACGTTTCCTGTCATAACACGACAGACTTTTTAAACAATGTTCTTTGTCGCAAATTTTTTGGCCCTCAATAGCATTTGAATTATGATGCCAATATTTACTGAAATAATAAGATACACCTTATATCTATATACCTTTGAAAAGCTCTTATCATGCCCATTTTAGAAGTATTAGAGAGGTCATTTCACAACTGATGTCTGGAAAAGATGCCATAGCAGTAATATCTTTGAAGTACATGTATAAGAGCTTTCAATGAATTTTTATAGTCGTAGTCGATTACCATCAAAAGCAAACCGAAACTGTTAGCAGATCCTGTGGAGTTTGCTTACGTATTTCGAAAACATGAATAATATTCTTTCAAATATTATTACGAGTTACACATTTTTACAAGTATCGGTACTGGACATGCTAAAGAGATTGTAGTAGGCCTAGTTTACTTCCGTTCATTTTGTATTTTCAAAACAGAACGGGAATCTACAGCAATACTGCTTATGCCAATGTTATCTTTGTAAATTATCGCAAATTCAACAGTTCACAACAATCGTTTTTAACAATATCGCTCTATTCATTCCATGGAGTATTCTAAATACACGAATATTTGACAATTAATGATGTGGACGTTTGATACATCCTTAAGACACTGTCAAAGTAGTTAACACGTGTTTTAAATTAATTCGCATTGTGCCATCAATTCATCGTGGAATTCAGTCAGAATATGTGCTTGCAATTTTACAAGCGTTGATGATCAACTGAGCAACCCTATCCTTAGCATGTAACCTATCACATTAAATACTGTATATTCACTTCTATTCACTGGCAAATAAAGAAAATTTGCTGTAAACTATTGTCATTTCAAATGCAAAAGAGATTGCATACAATTACAGTTTCCTTCCATCTAATCCACCAATTGAATTAAACTAGGAAGTCAATTGTAAACAAATGTTTGCATCACATCGGGGTTACAATCGAGGTAGCATTATGAACTTATTCTTAACCTGTTTCAAAAAAGGGTAAAGAAAAAAAATTCACCATTCAGTTAAACGAGCAGAAGAAGTATTTGTTGGCACTTAAAATAAACTGCTACTTTCATCCATCCATCCGGGCCTCCCACTATTATTGTTACTATTGCTGCACACTTCATTTTGAACGTGAATTTATCATTGGCCTACATGTACTTCATTTTCACAAAAGTGCCACCTAACATATTATATACTGGAGTTTATAATAGCGGGTTGTTATGCAATATCCGTGGCAAAAAGACTAAGCTGAAATACTCTTCAGTCATGCAGCAGTCGAGGAATTCACGATTAGAAGGCGGGGGATTGTGGGCAGGAAGGGTATCGATCTGTCTGTCCCAAGTGCAGCATTTCTCCACCAGATGCCAGCAGCTGACAGTGGACTCTCCATCATCTATTATAAGTGTAGATGAGCATGTATACGGTATATTTCCCGTAATCATTATCCGCACGTCCTAATTTGGCAATCCTTCGCATCATCTCTTATACTTAGCGGGACATAAAAGGTGGAACAAATTGTCTGGACGTAAAAACGCAGAGTAGGAATGGTGCTCTACAACGTTTTTGACATAAAATAATAATCGGTCAACACTCCCTTTTCGCAGTGTACCACAGATGGATTTCTAGAGCTTTATTAAACTGCTACTTATTCCAATGAGATTTTTTAATTCATTTTGGAAACGCGTTATTTTTAATTAATGAATGCTTCATCTTTGACATAATCTTTCAGAAAATTACACCGCAATTTCTTTAAATTCAGTTAATTCAGAAATGCAGGGCTGGATTTGACAGAATTACACGCTAGTCTGAAAGTCACTGCATGGAACGACAGTTCTTAAAGAATGATTTTAAAAAAAATCGATATAATGTCAATAATATTGTGTAAAAACACGACAGTTTTTTTTTTGTTCAGAAAATTACGAACTAGTCTAAGACCAGATTAGAGTCATTCGGCTTTCATAAAAACTGACAACTGTTAACGTTGAACGAAAGAGTAGAAGAATCCTACTGTACAGTTTATAAAGAAGTTGGGACAGTAATCGATTTCCAGAGAAAATACGCGGCAATCGATCCATATGTTATTTCTCGAATTTCTTAAGTTTTAAAATTGTCACAACTACATATAACTACTTTTAATAATTTTTTCTCTAAAGTTACTGAAATAAAATTTCAATTGAAAATTGTTTTTCCTACCTTAAAATATATTCCAGTTAATACACTCCTGTTGTGATTATTGGAGACACCATGGAAACCCATCTCAATTAAAGTTGTTTAGAGATCTTGAGGTCAACGAAACAATTTATAAGCCGAAGCAAGCAGGGCATTGTCCTTCACATATTTCTGAAAAACAAAACAAGAATTACGTTTCTAGGATTAGACTATAAATTCAATAAGCGAGCTGAAATCTGTTCGCCTGGCGCATTACAATGCATATAAAAGAAAATACATGTTCATGTAATTCTATCTGGGAATATCATTTTTCAAACGTCCATGAAAATTCCATTTAATTCTGATATTATCTAGCACCATGTCTCAAAAATAACGAACTTTATGTATTAGCAAACCAAAGATTCGAATTACATAGGGAAATTGTGCAATTTCATGCCTCATTATTTTCTTCTTTTTTATTTTGGTAGTAACTTGTTGGATCCTTTCTTTCTTTTCGTCTATTTATGCTAAATTTACGCACATTTATTTTTCAGATTTACGTGAAATCCGAAAACGTCGTGAAGTTTTCTGGTGTCCAGGAAACATGCAATCGAAGAATTCAACCTGGAATTACTGGATTCTTAACATTTAACATTTCCAACGAAGGTATGCTCTGATCAAGATTTCAACTAGTATTCAATAACCAGACATCGGTCAATTTTGCGGCAAATATAACATAAATAATTCAAGTTGAATCACTTTTGGTAAATATATTTTCGGACATCGCGTAAATTCCAATTAACAAAGACTGGTTAAGGGAACTACGCTCGTTTGTAAAAGAACATGTTCCAATAATGCAATTTTTTGAACCGCATTTGTATAATTGTTATTTTGTAACGTGGGCAATCCATGCAATTGAAATTGGAGAAAAAAGTGTTCTTTAAATTTTTAATCATTTCTAGTTGTCACTTTTTGGCGATTGTTTTATCTTAACGATAACTCAACGGGCAACAAGTGCATTATTAATAAAAATGGTGTCCAACTGTTCGAAAACGAACAATTTTCAGACGACCTGTATACAACATTAATTCGCCTAAGTTAAGGGGCAATCACTGCAAACACCAAGGTCATGCAGGGAAACTAACCATTTTATCTCTAGTGCGATGTTTGCTTTAACCACTTTTAGGATTTGCAGCCTGGTGGTGGTTGGTAACATTTCAAACCATGCTCGTTAATGAATTGATCAGTGTGATGTTTGGCACATGCCAGTTGTTCACCGATTTACTAATCCTGTTTTTTATATCATTTTCAGAGAAATGTAGCGAAAACAACGGTGCCGCGAGCGGGCCATCGGGATCCCAAATCTTAGGCGGCCTGTTGGTGTTATTATCGTGGAGTTCCGCTGTTTTGGCAACTGCATACAACTCGGTGGCCATTTCTTAGCCACTAGTGAGGTGAACGCACTATTGGCTCGTTAAAATCCAAGGCAAACTAATGAACGCAAGCTTATCAAAGGACAAGGACGAGATGGAGGATGGTGAAGGAGGGAAAACACGTCGTCTCTATATCACGTTTTATGCCTCGTTTTATGAAACCCCAGCGCAATAATTCATAAACTTTAGTTATGTTTGTGGTATGAATAGTCGTGTATAATTAACTTTATTTAGAACAGAAAACTATAGAGCACCCCCTTGTAAAAAGTTACCAAAAGCCAGCGAAACTGCAAAGAGTCCACGCCTCGACGAAGTATCGTTACCGCATCATTGTTAACATTCTTATTATCGTTAATCAAAGTTCCCTGTGTAGCTATTAAGTTCGTCGATCCACCGTAACTCCCACTTCCTTATATTATTTAAACGAGCGTGTTACCAAGCAATAGACATCACCGAGGAGGAAGTTTTGAAGAAACTAGCCATTGAAGATGAAGTTTGTGCCTACAGTGCTGGTCCACCTCGTGGCGTCCAGCGTCACACGAATAGTGGCGCTAGTGACCGTGATTAGTAAACGGATTAGCTCAGTTCCAGGATGGATTACTTACTTGTTCGACAATTGACAGAACATGGCGTAAGCGTTCGTGATTCTCATATGCATCCGGTGGTTGAAAATTCAGAAGTTGCATTTTTTTTGCAAAAAAAGTTCAACCCTATACGAGTTGGAAGAAACATTCGAGCAAACGGTGGTCTTGGCGCGGGGATCGTGCGGGTTTCTACTATTATACGTCCAGAATTTTGTTTGCAAGAATTTGGAGGCAAAAGGAGAAAACCATACACCCCCCTGCAGGATTTCAAGGCGCCACTTTTGAAGAAGGTGAAAAACACGGACATTGACATTCGATGCACGTTGGAACGTTTCTATCAAAAGAGAGGAGCAGAAGAAATTACCATGTTGTAAATACCATATAAATATATTAATATATCACGTGAATGCTATAGTTTTAGCGAAAGCTGGGTGCCGATTTTAGAAAGGTGTGCGAAACATTCCCACGATATTCGTACGTTTCCCTTCGCCCAGTTTTCATTTTTGCCGACCGACCTTGTCCGTCTCCACCCTCGCGCATAGGCCAGCTGAAACACTGTCTGGATGTCGTTAAACGTTGTCATCAATACTTTTCCAGATTGCGACAGTTGGACAGAGAACACCGACGCTTTTCGCAATATATTTCAAGTGACATATCAGAGTAATGGTAATTCGGTTTAACGAGCAAATTGGAACGAGACTGCATTCGGGAATGTTCGCTGCAAAACTAGTTTTCTGTTTTTGCTTTTTTTTTTACAAATCAGTATTTGTTAATAATACTTTCGCAGCGATGGCAGCCATGTCAAAGTCGTTTTTCAGCAGACTGTAATTCCAACTGAGTACAATGTAGTTAAATAAGGAACGAGTATAATATTTGGTCGATGATTTCCTGTCCGATCGAGTTTTATTCATGATTTACTTGAACATATTCGTTTTATCAATTTCTCCATAGTACGACTTGTTTTTCGACAAAGCAATTGTTCAATAGAATGCAAGCCATCGGCAAATCGGTATCAAATACCTAGATGAAGTAAAACTTATCAAATTAGGTAAGAGAAAAACTTCTGGGAGAGAATGTTCCCGATGGGTTGTTTCAATCGAAAAAATAAAACAAAAATGAAACAACCCATGCATGCTGATTCGAAAATATGGGTAGCGTTTTCACATGTTTACAATAAAATAGCCAATGAGTTAACAATCATAAGATATCCACAAGCTGCTATACAGTAAATTGGCGACAGTATACAACATAAACCGTGTTTTCCTACAGTCTTCAACTTTACAAACAACAGACAAATGTATCTGAAATAACTCTTTGTTCAATCTTTGTCTTTAAAAATAGCAGTACAAACCAGAAATTCCCGAGCTAGTCATAAAGTAGTAGAATAATAATTAGAACCTTTGCCCATTGCAAATGGGCTAATTTTGAAACACGTGCGCAACTGCTGTTGCGCAGATGTTGCAGAGTTTGTATTTGGAAAACAATAGTATTCAGAGAACTTGCTGCTTTGAGTCGTCAGTTTTCCATACATTTAGTGCATAGACTTAAATAATTTTGTTATTGTTAACTGAGGCAATTTGAGCAGGTGAACTTGAGACTCTTGGTTTTATGTTACGGTCAAGGTTGTATTGTTGAATACTTTGCAGTTTGCTATGCATCCCATAAACTGTGATAGTTTCCTTGACTCGTGGGACAATTTGAGTGCACGTGAACCTATGGTTGTCTAGGATTTTAAGTTAAGGCTTGGCTAGTGTAATTCAATGCCTAGTGAACATGTGAATTTGTTACCAATAATTGTTCATATTACAATCAACATACATGTAGGTTCATTTTAAAAAGGGTTCGGGAAATATTAAAAGTAAACTAAACGAATTGCATTCTCCATATCCGATTTTAAAATCTAAAAGTGATGAAAAACCGTGTTGTTGAACTCGTCCGAAGTCTCAGGAACAATTGCATTAACTATTTTTAATCTCGACATTCAACATGTCAACATTTGTTTAATTTTCATTTTGCCTGATAATAGATACTATTGCCTTTGGTTCTACCAAGACCAATGACTAATCTCCAAACTATTAAATTTTCCCTTCGAATAAAAATGGCTGTTCACGCACATTTCCATTGTGATATGCAAAAGGTTTATCCCAGTCAGCGTCCATATTTGCACAAATGAAGAAAGGCAAATTTTAGCTTTCATAGTCTACATTTAGAAGACATGTCGTAGACCAGAAATTCGATCTTTGAATTTAATTCATTTCTCAAGTACAAGTAGCTAGAATATTAAATGGTTCGCGCTTTTTAATTTCGTAAGTGGACGTGGGGAGGGGACAAACGGATTGACTCGAGGGTCAGCTTACATATTCCCTTTATAAGGGATTCAATTATGACTGTATGTGTAAAACATTTGGGGTGTTTAACAATGGTTTAACTCGTGCGATCAGAAGAATTGTGTTGCCCTGTCAATTATGAATTATGTGTATAATTTGATTTTCAATTTAAAATAAATAGATGGTAAGTAAATTTAATTGGCGTTTCTGCTCTCAAATTTCAGGATGCGAATGCATTCGGTTGCAGTCACCCTGTAAAAGTATCGACACGCTAGGTCACAGCCACATGCTGATGCATTATAACGCCATCTGTCGACATTTTCGCGCAACAGAAAAAAGCACTTATTAAACATACTCCCGCAAGCAAGATAAATAACAGTAAAAACGATCAATAAATAAGCAATAAACAACGGCGAATGAAATTGATGACGGGATTTCTTGCTGCAGAAGACGATAAACCAACCTTGAGACTGCAGCAGAGATGGTAAAGTCATTTCTCCGAATATTGTTATTGGCACTTCAAACATATTGTGAAGTATCGAAAATTGACAGAAACCATAGCGATGAAGCAAGTATAGGCCAACAAGAACGTTGACGCAAGTAAAAAACTATGTGAGGATTTTTAGAAAGATACTCGCATATATCATAATACGAATGAACTTTACTTATCAGAATTTGATCTAAATTCATACTATGAATTACCAATGGATCGTGTGAAGTGTTTGGTCATTTTAATAGGTAACGTGTAAGACAATATAATGTATTGTAATTGTATATGATGATTAAATGTTTGAGATATCCCTATACAAATAAAAATGAGCCTGTTAATGCAACCTCATATTTTTAAGGCAAAACGTTTTAGAACATTCGTTCAAAATAATTTCAAGGAATTCGTTCAGGGAATGATTCGTTTTTATATGTATACGGATATCTCAAACATGTCATCATCATATAAAATTACAATATATTAATTGTCTTACACATTACCTTTTAAAATGACCAAACACTTCACACGATTGATTCTAGGAAGAATATATATTACCTTTTGTAAAATAGGTGTTCGCAACTAACACGTTCTTTTTATTTAATGTAAAATATAAATTTATTTAAATAAATACGTTGGCAAGAATTAAAAATCTATCGTAAAAAATGGCGTCGTTTAAACCTGCATGCGTCTTCGGTTTTGGTTTCTTTCCAAAATTATTTATTTTCTTTTTAAATAAGCGTGAGAAGTTTCAAATTTTATAAAAAGAACGTGCCAGTGGCAGACGAATGGAACCACAAAAAATAAAATATATAACGGATCTTCATAAAAGTACCCACCAAGATTTATATTTAGATTAATTAAAGCGTTTTACGGTTTATAGCTTTTTCCACCATTTATAACTTCCGGATGAACCCGAGTTTACGGTTTTGAAATCAACGGCTCTCTGGCCAGAGAGCTTCTACACAAAACCACCTTGCAAATCGGATGCAGTTTTCGCAGTGGTAATAAATTCACACAAAGTTGTTAAAAGTGCGTAGCAGTCACTCTTAATTGGTTTACCAAGATGGCTGATGTCAGTCACCTGCATGCGAGGAGGCAAAAATCGATATTTCGAGCTAAGAATCAAGCGTAAAGAGAAATATCCTGGCGCTGAAATTGCAAGCTTTTTCAATATTTACTTAGGACAGTCAGCTAGCGGAATATGCTCTTATAAGAATTTATAATCACAAGTTGTTGACTCGTTGATCATGCGCTGGTCACACTTGCATACCGTATAACACTAATGCGTTTTAAAAGTTCAACGACGTGTTTGTTTGCCAACTCAGTATTTTTCTGGAATGCATGTTCGGCATTTTCCTGACCGCAGAAATTTCCCGGAGATTAGTGCAGCGTATAAGCGCGTTCGAAATGTAAATACAAATAGAGTATCAACAAATGGCCAAACTGTGCCAAGTTCCATAGATAGTCGGTGCATGATTTCATTGCTCAGAGCTGCGGATAAAAAAATTGGAGGAAATAATCGAAGAAAAGCAAATATACGCGGACATTCACTCCGATTGCGAAAATAACGTGTCTTGAACAGGAATTCCCCGAATTAGGTGAATTCACTGCCGTGCCTACGTTTTATGGTTATTAAGATAAGTCGAATAAAGGTTTTATGGCTGAAACGATAGGCAAAGATTCCGCATTTTTTCATCTATGCTAGCGCCAATAAAAGATGGGGCCGACAGATGACTGATATATAAACCAAAAATAGTGCCTTTTTTATTAAAGCATAAGTTGTGATGCATACGTTATACGGATAAAGTTGAACGTGATATGGATTATGGACTGGCACACAGAGGAAATTACGTACCAATCGATGATAACTGATTATACATTCAGTAGTTATTTCTCTTAAAAAGTGTCCCTTTGATCATTCGCCAATTACCGTACATCGTCATAATTAAAGAATAGAATCCATTTTAAGTTCATTAGAAAAAAAGATTGAATCAATAACCATCTTTTTCCATACTTCCATTTTGGATATGTAGTAATTGTGAAGAGGATGACACATGAAGTGCTAGAAATTTCAATATAGCATGTTAGAAACTACAGTGTTATTCCATTATTTTTCCCCAAAATGAATTATGTCATCAGGTTCACCTTTAAAGTTGTATACAGTAGAGTTTAGCAACTTCTTAAGTGTTTTTCTTACACAATTATCATTAGGTAAAATGCTTCGAAATTTCCGTATGTAAAAAAAGGTCGTGGCACTGCTTTCAAATCTGATTTTATACAAAAAAACGAAAAATCATAAAAATGGTCTGCTTCTTTTTGCAAAACGCAGTTGGGAAATAGAAGAGGGAAAGATGGCAATAAACTGCACAATTTCTCGGCATTAAACTTTCAGGCCTCAAACTTACAACAATGCAGCATTTATTTCATGAAGAATGTGTAAAACTTGAACATGACAGCGAAACAACCCCGGCATTTGTTCGATAAAATGGCTGTGCCTAAACAATGATAAATTGTGATGAGTTAGGTTAGGTAAAATGCTCGACCACAATTTACTACATACTAGAGTCCAAAAAGGTGCGAAATTAAGCAGGAACTTTGCTCATCATCAGCGCAATTCATAACCGAAGGAATGTTTGAAAAATGAAACAATGCGAAGGGATGTAGAACAGTTGAACGAGGAACAATATGGGGGGAGTTCTGACTCATGGTCTATCCATTGAATCGGAATTGCTCTCCAGATGCCAGAAGTGAGATTCAACCTGACCTCCCATTGCAACGTAAACAACAATTGCATTATTAAACCCGAATCAAAACCACCGAGCACTGGCCCTCGGTGAGTGGGGGTGGACCTTTTCGACAAAATGAAAGAATTAAAGGGTGGTCGAGACAGCACTCAGACAGCACGTTGCTGCTGTACTGTTATATGAAAACAATGTGACATTGTAATAGGAGTCGAAGCTGAAAACACACGCAAACAGGATGTAAGTTGAGTAGAAACTTAGATAAATATCGAAACATTTCCAGCAGGTCGTTTTGTTTTACAATTCTAATCGGGCTGACGCTTGGCCCTATTGTTCTGACAGGACAAGTTAGACACCAGCAAATATTGTTTTAATGCAGCAACGAGCAACGGTACACAACAATAGCACCGCATTAGTCGTTGTTTAAAGTTTTAGCGCCCTCAATACGGAAATAGACTCGAAGAGAATTTTATGTGCAGCTCAACATGACTAAGAAGTGATTAAAAGAAGGTTATTTGCACAAGATTATTTACATAGCAATAGGTTGCATTCACGTTGAAGCTTATTCCAGCAGCTTGCCAACCAGTGTCGCTTAGTGGTAAGCGTATGCAATACCACTAAGCGACACTGGTAAGCCAGCGACTGGAATAAGCTTCAACGTGAATATGCACCCTTAGGTGACATTACCGAGCCATCTTGGCCACATTATATTGTGAAACATTTCATATGCATTGAACACTGGGCATTAAGTTTCATTAAATTAAAGCCATAGTAATTTAGAAATTTGTTTATTGTTGTTCTGTCTTCGGAATAGAAGGTTCACATTAGTTTTAAATATATTGTACATGTAAGTTTGCGTATAGTAAATCTAGGGAATTATCAGAAAACCAAAGATGACACAAAGAAGACAAATTCGTTACCCATTTTTATCCATCTCCAGGCGCCATTTTATCATGGGTATACACTGCCGAGAATAAATTATCAAAGATTGCGCTGACATTTTTGCAAATAGATTGGTAGGACATAAACGAATTACGAGATAGAACTCTGCGAATAGTTTTTTTTACTACGTGTAGTGTATTATTAAATTAAGTAGATCCGTGCATGATATCGTACTGACTCGAACTAATGTAATCTGTACCTTTTCAAGTGACATGCTCTTAATTTGGATTGTCATAAAAATAATTTCACGCCACTATATACTTTGCTGTCATTGCCCAATTCTAAAAATCTGCCAACTTTACGACATCCATCCACTTCAAAAATAACGCACATTAAAACTGCAGACAATTAGAAAAACATGAATGCGTTAAACTATCATAACATTATCTTGTTGTAGGAAATTAAAGTGACTAAGAAATGGAACGTGACAAAGTGATTCTTATATGAAGATGGAGATGCTAAAATATATAAATTTAGCATAATAAAAAACCATCTCAAGGAGTCATTTTATAAAATCACAGTTGCGTGTAAATTGTAAAGATGGCGCTGTGAAACAAAAAGCATCTTATTTGGGCATGACGTAACAAAGCTTCACCAGAACACTCAGAAGTTTAGAATTTAATATCAAATCTATCCTTGATCAATTAATGACGCGTAACATTGATTTGCCACGTATCGTTAGTTCGCTTTTTTCTCCCGATCGATGGCGCTGATATTAGCGTCTGCATATAATTCCTAGCCTCGTTTAATATTTTTTTCGGATCAATATTTCACATTTGACATTCACATTCGTTGACTGACACAGCAGTGGGACTAACTCTTAACTGCTGGGGAATAATGGCCAAATGCAATAAGTATGTTGACCGCACTGAATTGCCATCAACATCTTGGCTGGAACGTGCGCGGTTGGAATGGATCCTGCAAAAGACCCCCATTTCGGCACTTTGTATCAAGACCCCGAATAATTGTCATAACAATGGGGTTCAGAAGTCAACGCATGCCCTCCTACCCTGTTCACAATTGCGGCGAATAATTATTAGGTGGCACGCACACCGTCCAGCAGGTCTTCCGGCGGCCTGAAGCCACCCAATCATTAACGAGCCATCACACAGGACGTAAACATCGCAATTAACACGAGGAAGGTCACTGATGTGCCCCATCCATGAGAGGGCTCCCCTCGGAGTTAACAACGTGATTCACTGTGACTCACAGAGATCACGTTCGCAGATGGGCTGCTCATGGCTACCTTCTAAATCTACCAAGTTGCCAACACGCCATTCGCACCTATAGCCATTCTCAAACTGATTTATTTCCTGTTGGGACGATATTTTGCTTTTTCAAGACTGATTGTTTGTAAATGTCTGCCCATTAGCCAGTCACGGATGCCCATTAGCCAGTCACGGATGCCCAGTCACGTGCACCTGTTGTTTCCGATTGCACAAACGTTGAAGTTTCCCCCCTATGCAATTCCCTCCTAAAGTTCGGATGATCGGACATTACCTTCGAATTGGGGTCACTTCGCCTTATCTCCTTGTCTGGCTACCTGTTATCTTGTTTTAATATTGACTGAATGTTGTTGCCGTTTCGGGTGATTCATAATGGCCTAAACGCACGAATTCTTCGTTGAACCATGAGAGCACTGTTCAGTCTGACCCAAACCAGACGAATACGAGTTTACAGTCGGTGACGTCACTGCTAATTATCATAAAATAGCCTCGCGATGGCGCCCATAAACACGCCTTCAGCCCTGTGCCAACAGGGTGGTCTAGAAGTCCAAAATGTCGAATTCGTGTACTGTATTTCATGTCATTGAAAGGCACGTGTGTCAAAACCAGCTCTTGCATTCGAAAAGCTGCAATTAATGTAAATTAGTTATTGCAGCCATTTAATTGGCTACAATAACCAATTTGCATTAATACGATTGTTGCCTCTTTGGATAATTTCTAATTTGCTCCGTCATTGCCATTCGAGACTATTAAATAAAAGCTGATTTTTAAGACTCTGCAGTATGACTTTTATATCATTTCTACAAAAGTGGGCAGTAAAGTACGTGTATAAACAGGAAATGTTTAAATATCTACTGTGATACTGAGTAATTATAACAATGGTTTAGCGCCAAAGGTTTAGAGTTTTCAGGTTAAAGTAATCGAACACTAATCACAAAATTAATACAATACAGCTGTAGGGTGTCATCGAGTAGCAAAGTATCGGTATCGGCTGCTGGATTCGTTAAAAGGCGGCCATTTTGTTGATAGTGCGCAAGCGCAATGGTGGCGCTATAGCCAATTGTAAACGGGGTACTCGATGACACACACTAATATTTAGCGTAGAAATTAGTTTAGCATCATGTGGAAATACAAAATGGATTAGTGCTACGTTTCGAAAAATCTCGAAATCGCGTAATCTCGAAATGATCATCATCAAGCATGTATGCAGCGCCCGTTGGTATCTTAGACCGGAGCCAATTAGCCTCTGACAACAGATATCAATCGTGCTGTCAGTTTTGTAACAGGCAGCGCATCGCCATTTACCCGGGATTTGAACCGGCAACAATAGCAAAACACTTCATGGCTGGGGGAAATCTAACCTAAGGGTGAGAACACACTGAATGCTTACTTTCGACGTGCTTCTTTCAGCTTCTTTCCTGCCTGCTTTCATCTTCTTTATTCCAGCTTTGGGGTGCTCAATGAACGCTGGTATCATGCGTGATGGTCAGTGTGCTTGGTGGCGCCACTGCACGCGTTATGCTAGGTGAAACAATACGCGTAAAACCTTCCACGTGCGCATTAGCATCTCATGATGAGTGCAGGACACGTTTTTACGGTACTGTACATAGGCGGCATACAATCGATGGCTACACTATTAACCAATGGCGATCTGTGTGCCACTCCGTGTCTTAAAAATCTGCTTTCAGATTTCCAAGCTTATAAGCGCTTCTTGTAAGCTCAGCCTGGATCGGCTAAGCTTTCTTTGCGCGCCACCATTTAAAAAGCATGCCGCATTCTTATCCCGCTTGGTGACGCTGGTGTCCGACGAGTGGTAAGCGCCTGCAATAAGCATTCAGTGTGATCTCACCCTAAACAAGGAGGATGACGGGATGGGAAAGGAATCCGGAATCGAATAACTTTATGTTCAAGTTTACATTCGTTTTCGGGCAAATTTGTAGTAATTATTTTTTTTAAATAAATGTTTACTTCGACGTTGTTTATGGATTCCCCCTTTCTAACAAAACTGCTGCCGTCCACAGTCTTTTTACTATTACCCAAAGAAAATTACAATGCCCGGGCAATAGGAGATAGCACTAACTTATTCATGCCATGAGAGCGCAGAAGGCGTAAGAAATGTCCCAGCAAGTCCACAAGCACCTGGCCAAATTTGCGAGGCGAAAACATCGTCTTCTTGATAAAAAAAAACATACCAACTTTAGGGAGTGTACTGCGTTTAATTAATGCGCAATTCTCGGATAAAATGGCAATTTTACGCCTCATTACCATTTTCATGCAGTAAAAAATAATATACATGTGCATTTATGCACAAAAAAAATACACATCCTAAAAAAAGCATGCGAGCAGGGGTTATTTCCAGCCGTCTAGCTGCAGATTCAATTAAGTTCACCGAAGACACCAGGCATGGAATGCAGTCGAGATGGGTTATTACGGCCCACCTGATGGGATTTTACGTAGTTTTCTCACGATCCCCCTGGATCATATCCCCCTCCCTTCTCGTTGCTAACCCACTCAGGTGAAAGTGTTTACTCAAAAGGAGTAGCATGACTAAATTGAATTTTCCTCCATCACGCGAACAATAATAACAGGTTTCAAACAAAGTTCTGCCCGCCTATTAGAAACAGTACCGATACGGAATTCGACATCCCCGCCGCTAGGTGGAGCTCCCTCTGCGGGCATTCAAGCAACATGTTACCTCAGTTTAACCCCATGCACCTGCAAACGGATAACGTTTCGTTTAGAGGACAAAAAAGGTTAAATTATTCAACGACAGTATATCCGAGCGGTGCTTAATGAGAATTTATACATTCAACTTCACAAGAAAGTAGGTACTCATCAGTAGGGGTACTCAGGCAAAAGCTCAAGTTTACGAATGCAGGGTGGCCACAAAATTTTCGTTTTCAATTTCCCTGACTTTTCCCTGACTAAAATCCAAAATTCCCTGACCAAAA